>QGSO01001050.1:10848-104397 GCA_011037825.1 Carya cathayensis
GTCCTGTAACAAGATCTACCATTCGGGGGGAATGGTAGTTGGGACTACCACAGTGAGATTTGATTACAAATCTCAGTAAGTTAACATAAAACTCACACACAGGTTAAAGATGCATGCATGGCAGTAAAAGCATAAATGCATAAGTATAGTCGTACATAAGCATAGCATAACTTGACATATAGCATGACATAACCAGAACTTAAACGTGAACTGAACTTGACTTAACATGGCATGAACTTAAGCTTAAAACATAACATGAACAAACAACATAACATGAACGTGAAACATAACATGGACTTGAAATATAGCATGAACGTAAACATGCATAACATAAATAAGATAGAATATTATTTTATAAACTAAAGTTTATAAAATAATATTTCTTCATCATTATTAAAATGATAAAGTATCTTTAATCACTCAAAGAGGATAAAACCATTTAATTTAAATAAGAGTTTTCAACGTAAAAATAAACCTCTTAATATCTTAAAACAACTAAAATATTTAATCTAAGTAATTATCCACAATTATAATATTTTCAGAGCTCATTAAGTTATTATAATTGTGCTACTTAAAAAAAACAAGTTTATCTAATACTTTGAAATTCGGTGGATAAGATCCGGAATATGCCATCGAGGTACAACGCTTAGGATAATTCTGTTCATGATTTTACAATTGTCGGTGAAGAACAAATTACGTGTTTTACGAGAAAAGATAAATTATGCACGTGATTTCGGGTGAGGGTAGAGACGAGAGAGATAGTGATTGCTGTCGGGAAAGAATCCAAAACTGATTGCCATGCTGTCAATATGTGCGAAAAAGAAAGAGAAGGGTGAGGAGATAAGACTAAATTTTAGCGGGCTGTTACAATCTGGGTTTCCCCTACACGATCCATCCACATTGAATTTCACCCACCCTTCCCATGGTTTACTCCACGAGATTATTTTTGGACTCTTTACTACCACCTCCCTCACCGGAATGCCCAACTCAAATAGAATACTATGATAGAAATTAGATAAAGCTCTTACTTTTAGCATCTTGGACGAAAAGACCTACAACCAATATTTAATTGAACACCAGATTATATCCAACAAATCATGCTGCCCTTACATACGGGCATCATTCCTTCACTTCCAGAATCTCCAAGAAATCAGCGTTGGCATGATCCTAATTAATACCACACACTGCGTTGACCTTTTTGCACAACGAAACCAAACTCTATAGCTCGACCACCAGTCTTTAAAGGCCATGCCTGGGATGCTTAACAAGCAATCACCATGACGCCACACTTCAGAGGCCACAGTCCTCTTACACAAAACGTGATCCTGATCTTCCACCCCTCCCCTGGAACAACAAAAACATCTTGAGGTCAAAGAAACACCCATTGATTGCACCCTCTCCTCAACAGGTAGACAATTAAACCATGTCTTGCACATGCACACTGACATATTTCTTGGAATAAGATTGCACCAGATCCAGTCCAAGCCCTCCACCTATGAATGCTTAATCTGTGTTACCTCCCATGCCGATTTGGTTGAGAACCGCCCATCCACACAAGGATGCCAAACCAGAGTATCTAGCCCCTCTCTTCTCCCTAGAATTTCTCTTATAATGTCTACAATCACATTTGAGACCACTAGTGAACCCAGCAGCTCCCGATCCCATTGCCCATCCACCCAACACTCTTTCACCTCCAACTTTGGCTGAGTAATATTAGGCACTTTGGCCGCAAGGACCCCTCTTGCCAACCAACGATCAAACCAGAAGGAAACAGCTCCCTCTCTCACTTTTATCAACATATTTTCCATCATCTCTGGCATTACTCTACAAATAGATTTCCAAAACATGGAATCAAAACTTCTTACAGTTGTTTCCAAAAAATGCTTCCCCTTTAGATACTTTGCCTTAAAAAACCACGTCCACAAATTATCTAATGATAATAAATGCCACACAAACTTCATATGCAATGCTCTTTGTACCTCCATAAAATCTCTCACACCAATCCCCCATTCCACAGCTGCTTTGCACAATTTTAACCACAACCTCCATTTCCTCATATTCCTGCCATGATCTTCGCTCCCAAAAAAGGAAGCTAGAATGTAATTTAACTTCTTCAAGACCAACTTCGGCATATGTACCACTGCAAGCAAATGAGTAGGCAAACTTGCTAAGACATGTTTTATGAGGACCAATTGCCCACCTTGGTAGAGCAACTTAACTTTCCAACCTACCACTTTTTGCTGAAACTTCATGACTAAAGGCTCAACTATTCTCGCATTCATTCTCCCAACAACCAGAGGCGCACCAAGATAACAAGTTGAAAATTTTCCTTCAACAAAACCTGTGAGACGTAGAAGAGATGGCCTTCTTGATCCTAAGAATTTCTCTAAAAACAATAAAGTCGACTTCTCCTTGTTTATTTTTTGTCCCGACCATGTCTCATATTTATTTGAAGTTTCCAAAAGCACCTTCAAAGAATTTTTCTCACCATTAGTAAAAATCAATAAATCATCCGCATATAACAAATGAGAGATTAAAGGAGCCCCCCAAGGGTGGGAAAAGCTCCCAATGCTACCCTGCTGAAACTCCTTCAATAAACAAGAAAGCACCTCCTCCATAATAATAAACAAATACGGCGATAAGGGATTCCCTTAACTCAACCCTCGCTTGGGCTGAAAAAAACCCTTATACGTTCCATTCATCATAATAGAGAACCATGGAAATCGAATGCAAACCTTGAGCAAACCACAAAAGTTTCCTGAGGACTTGATTTATGACCATTCAATACTTAAAAGACTTCAAAATGCTATATGTATATATATATATTCATGACCGAAATCTATAGGCCAGTAAAAATCCATTATACTCTTTTTACTCAAGTCCTCCTCAATACTCCTACAATCACGCCTTTCTACTTAAGTTTTAATCTTATGCATAGGAAGTTCAATATCTAACTAAAGCTAAAAACCATTATTTTGAGCATTCATCATATTGTTACACTTTCTTGGAAGATATATATGCCCCTAATGTCAAGTGGTTTGATTTTTAAGGCTAATGTGCCAAATTCAACTCTTCAAAACCATAAAGGTGTGATCTTGGTCGAACCTTAACGTACGTTTAAATTTCTAAAATTCTCAACATATCACCATTCTTTATACACTTTTGTTTTTGGACAAAACGAGGGCGGCACCTCTGGCAGTTTATTAAAAAATCCTCACTTGTGGCGGAGGGAAAGAATGCCATACCATTCTTTGTGATAACCCGTTTTTATGTGTATTTTCACTGAAGGAATAATTTAATTTAATTAAATTTATAGTGCTTTTATTTTAAATTATCGGATTTTAATTGAATTTTATTGGCTGTTGAATTTAAATTGCTGTTTAATTGATTTTAGCTCGTTTTTGGTTTTAAAAATTTAACAGTTGGTTTTTGCTAGTTATTTATTTTATTTTAGCTTAACGATGTGTTTAAAATATTTTCTTGGTGTTTATTTATTTATTTGATGTAGTGTTTAATTTATTTTAGTCGTTTTATGTTTTTATATCGTTTTCGGCGGATCAGTTTCTGGATCCCGGAAGTGAAGTTGGACTTCATTTCTTTTTCCCTTCTTTTCTTTTTCCTTTTTCTTTTTTTTTTCCTTCCTTTTCTTTTCCTTCCTTTCCTTTTTTCCTTTCCTTTTTTCTCTTTTCTGGATTTCCCTCCCGTGCGTCGTTCTCTCTCTCTCTCCCCTGCACTTTTCCAGTTCCGTGCAGCCACCTTTGGCCAGCCGTATCTCCGCCGTCCGGTGGAGGTGTTGTACACCACCCCCGCCATTCTCTTCCTCTCACAGCAGACTACGACCCCTCCAATTTTCAGAGCCATCGGAGCCACCGTTAGCTGCCACGAGCCGCTCAAAGTAGCGGCACCAACCCAGAATTTTCCCCTGTTTCCGAAAATTTCCTCCGCCCAGAACCACCACTTGCCGGCGGCGTGGCCTCCACCACCCACCCAGAAAACTTCCCCTCCCTCCGGTGCACCACCCCTTCGAAGATCTCCCCCAACCGGCCGGCCGTTTGGCCAGAAAAGCGCATCTAAGCCGCACGGTGTCACCGTTTCCGGCGCCGTCGCACCACCTCCGGCCACCATCTTTTCACCACTTATTCCCCTACCTCTTGCCGACCTAACCCACCCATTTCCGGCCTAAATCGGCCACCGGAGGAGCTCCCACGAGCTCAACTCCGATTTGCTCGTTTTTCGCTTCTACCGGCGTTTTCGCCGCCACCCATGGCCAAAACTCACTTCCACTAGCTTCATAAACATCCCTAGACCATTCCCTATCAATTTGGTGTCTTGGTTTGTCCCCGGTCAAAAGTGGGTATTTTGCGACCCACGGCTACAGTGCATTTGCACTGTTACGTTGCTTTCCGCCCATCGTTTGCCGCGCGCCGAACCTTCTAAAAATCCTATATAGCTCTGTAAGTATTTTCTAAACTCTACTTTTAGATTTAAATATATTTTGCTCTTACAATAATTTATTTGGTTGGTTTGCTGATTCCGGACTGAGTCCGAGGAGTTCGGAGGTCGGATGGATAGAGGACGGAGTTGCTTGAATTGTTGTTCTATGGTTGGTTGTATTTCTCGAGCATTGAAATTTACATTTACATGGTGCATGCACGTGTATTTTATTTTAATTGAGAAAATCCTGTTTTATTGGCGTAAATGGATTTTTGGGAGTGTACGTATCACGAGCCCAAGCCGGGATAGGTTATTATCTCGGTGGAGCTCCTCTAGTCACTCGGGAGTGGATAATACTGAGTGACATCCCCTGGGTTGTCGCTGGGCGACTACCAGATCGCACGATACGGTAACGCTGTCGTGTCGAATCCGTGGTCCCTAGAGTGGCGGGGACTAGAGGATGGCCTGGCCAGGTACGCGCGAGGCGGAGGCGCGAGTCTGGGCATCACTCGTGTAGGTGTCACACGCGTAGACGTTACCTGCGGTGTGGAACAGAGCCAGAGTGTGCGGATGATCCCTAGGGGAGATCATGGTGCATGCATAATCGGATTGGTTTTTATGGTTTTCGGATACGGGCCATTATCTGGGATAATGGCGAGGCTTGGTTTTAAATGGTATGTGTGGGCCGTTATCGGGGATAACGGCGATGTTTGTTTAAAGGATATGTTTTTGAGCCAAATTGGTTTTTGGCGTGCGTGGAAAAAATATGGTTTGTGAGTTTTGTGCATTGGCATTTATTCATGCATATTGTTTGAGTTTAATATGCTTTTATCTAGTGGTGTTTAGATTTTACTTACCTGCGGCACCATTTTTGGTACCGTAGATTTTGGTGCAGAGTTCGAGGAGGAGGAGGAGGCTGAGCCCGAGGATGCGGCTCCGCCGGAGTTTTGAGTTGAAGTTCATGTTTTGTAGTTGGCTTTGAAACAATATTTATGTCTTGTAATATTTTATTATGTATCTTTGAACCGCTTTGTATTTTATTTAAGAAAAAATTCTGGTACTTAATTTTATGACTTTGCTATCCGTTGCGTATTTCCTTGTGCACACGTGCCGCTTGCACACACTTAGCACTCGTCGATAGGATGGTGACCCGGGTTGTCACCATCCGGACATCTCGAATTCCCTGTGTTGGTACGTGGGGATTTGGGGGCGTCACATTCTTTATACACCCATTTTGTCACCATTGCAAAAGCTCTGATCTCTAGTACTCATTTTGTCACCATTTGCTTAATTAGCTATGTTATTATATGCTGGTTTCTTTTTGTTTCTTGTGATGTGGATTGGTTTTGGTTTCGTTTTATGTTATTGGTTTTATTTGTTTTCTTAAAAAGGGGTCAAAGGTTGTGGTGGCAGGAAAAATGGTGAGACCGAGGAAATCTACACAAGGGCCACGGGACGATACACAGAGAGATGATTCCATTGCCCAAGCTATACGGCAAATGACGGAATTTATGCAGCAAAATTTTAGGCCTCAACAAGGAGGGCCTTGCCCACAACCTGGAGGTCCTTGGCCATAGCAAGGAGGGCCTTGGCAACAAGGAGGGCCTTGGCAACAAGGAGGGCCATGGCTACTACCGGGAGGTCCTAGTGGAGGAGTGCAAGCGGGGTGCACGTATGAGCGCTTTCTGGTGCATAGGACCCCACACTTCACTGGAGACGAGGATCCACTACAAGCTGGAAAGTGGATCAAAGACTTGGAGAGGACTTTTGAGGTATGTGGTTGCACTGAGGCGCAACAAGTTCTCTACGCCAGCTATCTGTTGCAGGGCACTGCTTTTGATTGGTGGGATACCAAAAGAATAATGCTGGAGTCAGAATTGGGGTCTTTTGCCGCTGTGACCTGGCAGCGCTTCAAGAAAGAATTTAATAACCGTTTCTTTCCCGCTTCTGTAAGGCGGCAAAAGGCAAGAGAGTTCTCACACTTGGTCCAAGGGAGCATGACCGTGGAACAGTACTCCCGAAGATTTGTAGAACTTGGGAAATTTGCTCCCCACCTCATCGCCACAGAGGAAATGCAAGCTGAGCGTTTCCAGGAGGGTCTACGCCCCGATATACGCCGGTTGGTAGTCAGCCACCGGATATCCACTTTTCAGGATTTAGTGGATGTGGCCACTCTCGTGGAGCGGGAGAATAATTTGGGTATGGGTTCCCCTCCGGGACATAAAAGGCGGAGTTATACTGGAGAAGGAAGTAGCTCTGGATCGCCTCAGAAAATTGTTCAGCGGTCTGGAACTCGACCACAAGCTGCCTCAGGAGTGCGTATAGGAGGTCGGATGCCCGTTTGCATGAGGTGTAATAGAGCTCATGGCGGGTGAGTGCACTTTGGGTGGAGCTCGATGCTATAATTGTGGCCAGCAGGGACACTTTGCCCGTGAGTGTCCTAATACAGTTCAAGGAAGCCGTGGAGGTCGACGTGGTGGAAGATCTAATCAGAGGCAAGTAGCGCAGGCCCGAGTGTATGCTGTTACCCCTGGAGAGGTGGATGATGAGGCACCAGCGACCCACGATGCTGGAGTGATTACAGGTATGGTTCTAAATTAATTAATTTTTGGATTTGATGTTTGGTGTGGTTTGATGTTTCTTTATTTCGGATTTTGTGGGTATATGTGTTTGGTTCAGGAAGAGTCCGGTTGTATGACTTTTATGCTTGCACATTGTTTGATTCGGGTGCATCTCAATCATTTGTGTCCTCTACGTTCGCACGGATATGTAATTTGGTTACGGGACCCCTACCAGAATCATTAGTGGTGAGTCTTCCAAATGGTGAAATGGTTTGTTGTTCTAGAGTTGCGTTGGGTTGTCCCTTGGATTTTGGTGGTAGGACACTTGATGCCGACTTGGTGGTATTCAAGTTGTTGGGATTTGATATTATTCTCGGCATGGATTGGTTATATCGGTATTGTGCAAGTATAAATTGCAGGAGTCGTGTAATCAGTTTTCAACTCCCAGATGGTGATTGTCTAGAGTTTATGGGGAGTAAATTAAAAGAAAAGCCGATGGTTATATCGGCAATTCAAGCGAAGAAAGATATTGCTTGTGGAGCGGATGCCTTTTTGGTTCAAGTGGCGTCTACGCCAATTGGGAACAAGTCCTTAGCAGATTTTCCAGTTGTAGAAGAATTTTCCGATGTGTTTGTAGATGATTTGCCGGGGTTACCTCCAGTCCGCGAGTTGGAGTTCGCCATCGATTTAGAACCTGGGGCGGCTCCTGTGCATAAAGCCCCTTACCGTATGGCACCAGCCGAGTTGAAAGAGTTGAAAGTCCAATTGCAAGAGTTGGTCGACAAGGGGTTTATCCAGCCAAGTACTTCGCCATGGGGTGCACCAGTTTTATTTGTTAAAAAGAAAGATGGCACTCTTAGAATGTGTATTGATTATCGAGAGCTTAATAAAGTGACCATCAAGAATAAGTACCCTCTCCCAAGAATTGACGATTTATTTGATCAGCTTCAAGGAGCGGCTATCTTCTCGAAGATTGACTTGAGATCGGGATATTATCAGCTGCGAATAAGAGATAGAGATGTCCCCAAGACTGCTTTTAGATCAAGATATGGGCATTATGAGTTCAAAGTGATGCCTTTTGGGTTGGCTAACGCTCCTGCAGCTTTCATGGATCTGATGAACCGGGTTTTTCGACCTTATCTGGATTCTTTTGTGGTGGTTTTTATTGATGATATTTTAATTTATTCCCAGAATATTGACGAGCATGCTTATCACCTTCGCTTAGTGCTTGGGAAGTTACGAGAGCACCAGCTGTACGCGAAGCTTAGCAAATGTGAATTTTGGCTGGAAGAAGTCAGATTTCTCGGGCATGTAATTTTCCGGGACGGTGTGGCAGTTGATCCCAGTAAGGTGGAAGCTATTTTATCATGGCAGCGTCCTTCGACTGTGCGCGAGATCTGAAGTTTCTTGGGACTTGCTGGATACTATAGAAGATTCGTGGAGGGATTTTCCCATTATCCGGTCCTCTCACCGCTTTGACTAGAAAGAATGCAGAGTTTGTTTGGTCAGACAAGTGCGAGAGGAGTTTCCAGGAATTGAAGAACAGATTGACAACTGCGCCAGTTTTAGCACTTCCAGAACCACATAAGCCGTTTGTAGTTTTTAGTGATGCATCTAAATTTGGTTTGGGGTGTGTTCTCATGCAAGGAGGACGGGTCGTGGCTTATGCGTCTCGTCAACTGAAAGACCACGAGAAGAATTACCCGACACATGATTTAGAATTGGCCGCGATAGTGTTTGCCCTTAAGATTTGGCGACACTTTTTATATGGGGAAGCTTGTGAGGTTTACACCGATCACAAGAGCTTGAAGCACTTGTTTTCCCAAAAGAATTTGAACATGAGACAAAGACGATGGTTAGAGCTAATAAGTGATTATCAGTGCGAGATTAAATACCATCCAGGAAAAGCAAATGTAGTTGCAGATGCCTTGAGCCGGAAGTCACACTTAGAGGATGAAGCTGAATCTTCTGGAGTGGATTCTTTACTTTGCGGGATGAGAAGGCTCCTTATTGGAAGTTCGCAGCAAGAGGAAGTGATATCTTCAATTCTTGATATTCGAGTAGTTGATTTTGAAGAATTGAAGACTCTTCAAAGAAAAGATCCGAAGCTGTTGGACATTAGAAAAAGGGTCAGAAAATCTAGAGGGCCGTTGCACTACAGTTTGGATAAAGATGGGATTCTTCGATTCCGAGATCGTAGAGTAATTCCTAAGGACTCAGAATTTAAGGAGCGAATTATGGCGGAGGCTCACGCGGCTCCCTATTCCGTTCATCCTGGTAGCACAAAAATGTATCGGGACTTAAGGAAAAATTATTGGTGGGAAGGAATGAAGAGGGATATTGCCTTGTATATTGAGAGATGTGGCACTTGCCGTCAAGTCAAGGCCGAGCATCAAAGACCAGCAGGTTTGCTCCAGCCTCTCCCTGTTCCTGAATGGAAATGGGATGACGTCACTATGGATTTTGTAGTGGGTTTGCCGAGGACTCCCAGTGGAAAGAACTCAGTTTGGGTGATTGTTGATCGACTGACTAAGTGTGCTCATTTCTTACCGGTCAATAATGCGGATTCTCTGGGAAAATTGACCCGCATGTATGTAAAGGAAATAGTGAGACTACATGGGATACCCAAGAGCATAGTGTCGGACAGAGATCCAAGGTTCACCTCCCATTTTTGGAAGAGTTTGCAGGCGGCTTTAGGTACTAAATTAAAGTTTAGTACTGCTTATCACCCCCAGACAGACGGCCAATCAGAGCGCACGATTCAAACTCTTGAAGATATGTTGCGAGCGTGTGCTTTAGAATTTCAAGGAAGTTGGGAGAATCACGTGCCACTCATAGAATTCGCTTATAATAACAGCTTCCATGCATCCATCCAAATGGCTCCTTATGAAGCTCTGTATGGTAGAAAATGTAGATCACCCTTATGTTGGGATGAAGTCGGGGAGAAGAAAATAATTGGACCCGAGATAATACAGGAAATGCAAAATCAGATTCAGATTATAAGAGATAACATGGCTGCAGCGCAAAGTCGTCAAAAGAGTTACGCGGATACCAGGAGGAGAGAATTGTCTTTCGAACAAGGCGATTGGGTTTATCTCAAGGTCTCTCCCATGAAAGGAGTTAAGCGTTTTGGGAAGAAGAGGAAGCTGGATCCGAGATATGTTGGACCTTTTCATAAACATCCCTAGACCATTCCCTATCAATTTGGTGTCTTGGTTTGGCCCCGGTCAAAAGTGGGTATTTTGTGACCCACGGCTACAGTGCATTTACACTGTTACGTTGCTTTTCGCCCATCGTTTGCCGCGTGCCGAACCTTCTAAAAATCCTATATAGCTTGTAAGTATTTTCTAAACTCTACTTTTAGATTTAAATATATTTTGCTCTTACAATAATTTATTTGGTTGGTTTGCTGATTCCGGACTGAGTCCGAGGAGTTCGGGGGTCGGATGGATGGAGGACGGAGTTGCTTGAATTGTTGTTCTATGGTTGGTTGTATTTGTCGAGCATTGAAATTTACATTTACATGGTGCATGCACGTGTATTTTATTTTAATTGAGAAAATCCTGTTTTATTGGCGTAAATGGATTTTTGGGAGTGTGCGTATCACGAGCCCAAGCCGGGATGGGTTATTATCTCGGTGGAGCTCCTCTGGTCACTCGGGAGTGGATAATACTGAGTGACATCCCCTGGGTTGTCGTTGGGCGACGACCGGATCGCACGATACGGTAACGCTGTCGTGTCGAATCCGTGGTCCCTAGAGTGGCGGGGACTAGAGGATGGCCTGGCCAGGTACGCGCGAGGCGGAGGCGCGAGTCTGGGCATCACTCGTGTAGGTGTCACACGCGTAGACGTTACCTGCGGTGTGGCACAGAGCCAGAGTGTGCGGATGATCCCTAGGGGAGATCATGGTGCATGCATAATCGGATTGGTTTTTATGGTTTTCGGATACGGGCCATTATCTGGGATAATGGCGAGGCTTGGTTTTAAATGGTATGTGTGGGCCGTTATCGGGGATAACGGCGAGGTTTGTTTAAAGGATATGTTTTTGAGCCAAATGGGTTCTTGGAGTGCGTGGAAAAAATATGGTTTGTGAGTTTTGTGCATTGGCATTTATTCATGCATATTGTTTGAGTTTAATATGCTTTTATCTAGTGGGATTTTACTTACCTGCGGTACCATTTTTGGTACCGTAGATTTTGGTGCAGAGTTCGAGGAGGAGGAGGAGGCTGAGCCCGAGGATGCGGCTCCGCCGGCGTTCTGAGTTGAAGTTCATGTTTTGTAGTTGGCTTTGAAACAATATTTATGTCTTGTAATATTTTATTATGTATCTTTGAACCGCTTTGTATTTTATTTAAGAAAAAATTCTGGTACTTAATTTTATGACTTTGCTATCCGCTGCGTATTACCTTGTGCACACGTGCCGCTTGCACACACTTAGCACTCGTCGATAGGATGGTGACCCGGGTTGTCACCATCCGGACGTCTCGAATTCCCCGTGTTGGTACGTGGGGATTTGGGGGCGTCACATTCTTTATACACCCATTTTGTCACCATTGCAAAAGCTCTGATCTCTAGTACTCATTGTCAAGCTCTGAACATATATTCGACTATTAACTTTCACAAGATTTTTTTTTCCTATGTGTAATGATTTAACATTTCAGAATTCTCTAACTCTATATTCATCTAAATTCTCTTTTCCGGGTTTTTATCTCAAAGAGCGATCGTGTATATTTTTATGCTTTGAATGTCACAATTATGATGTTACTTTTATATGTATATTATATGTGACGCCCCCAGATTTCTGATTGGGATCGAACAGACATCTGAAGCGTTGAGACATGCAACACATGGTTACCTGCCCCCGTTCATGACATATAAGATGCAATGTTCCTAACATGCATCTAGCATTATGCAATATTCACAGCGGATAATTTTTTTTTCTTGAGCAATATTATGCACCAAACTTATAATATCCCAAATAGTTAAATCATAATCCAAGCATACTTAACAAAATAAACATCCACGATTTTAGTACGAGTCTTAGAAGACTGTAACCTCAAAAACATGGGAGACCAGACTCCATATTTACATTACCAAAATACACTATTGAGGAAGTTGTAAGCTCTGTGTCGTGTCTGCGGCGTCTAGTCAACCTCCTTCAGTCTACCAATGTTCACTCCCTGCACTGATCCTGACACATCACCTACCATTCGGGGGGAATGGTAGTTAGGACTACCACGGTGATATTTGATTACAAATCCCAGTAAGTTAACAGGAAACTCCTACACAGGTTAATAATGAAAGCATGGCAGTAAAAGCATGAATGCAAAATTAAAGTCGTAAGTAAGCATAGCATAACTTGACGTATAGCATGGCATAACTGACATAACCTGAACTGAAACATGAACTGAACTTGACTTGACATGACATGAACTTGAACTTATAATATAACATGGGCTAGCAACATAACCTGAACGTGAACTTGAAACATAACATAGACTTGAATCATAGCATGAACTTGAATTTAACCTAAACCTGAGCATAACATGACATAAACGTGAACTTGAGGCATAATGTAAACATGAACATAACATAACATGAACATAACATGTACGTGAATATAACATGACATGAACGTGAACTTGAAACATAACATGAACATGAATATAAAATAACATGAACGTGAGCTTGAACATGACATAAATGTGAACATAACATGATATGAACATGAACTTGAAACTTAACGTGAACATGAACATAACATGTACGTGAACATAACATAACATAACATGAACTTGGTCTGAAACTTATTCTTATCTCATGGGATCTCCATGATTGCTTATTCTTATCTCATGGGGTTACCATGATTGCTTATTCTTAACTTCTTGACATAAACTTGGACTCTTGTTCAATTGACTTAATTAATAACGTGACCATATGGGTGCTACATGGGTCCCCTTGAGCCATGTGTCCCTGCCGATTACCGCATCACAACACAGGTATCTACACCAGCTGTGAATGCGTTAATACATATTCTACAGTTGTTGTGGCCCCATGAATTGTTTGTGCCACACTTGCTGTGAACACACGTAAAATAAAATATGGCTCCATCGGCGTTAATGCCCGGCGCGCTCCGGTGACCAGCTAGTTAGGCTACATTCGCAACCTGTTGACTGTATTTCGTCAACCCAGGCAATTTCACACCTATTTAGACACTCCAGCATGAACAAATGAGTTTCATTAGGATATTACCCCATCCTAGCACTTGGGGTCGTGATTGACATGAATAACTTAGCATGAACGTGATCTGAAACTTGACTTAACACAAACTTGATCTGACTTCTTTACTTAACATGACATACTTGCAATGGTGAATATTACATGATATGAGATTGATTGAGCTGAGTTATTGCATATTCTAATTGTGACATTTAATCACTACTTTATCATTGGTTTTATATGGAAAAATGATTAAGATGAATAAATCTAAGTTATGATTTAAATTAATTAAAAACATGAATTTCTGCTTAATTTTACCAACTGTTAATTACTGTGGAGTCTAGTCCACATCGCTCGAGTGGAGGCTTTTGGCCGCTCGAGCAAAGTTCAGGCAGATTCAAACGCTCGACTGCCGCTCGATAGTGAGCTCGAGCGGGTTGCGGGAAAGAAGATTGCTCGAGCGGAGGCTATGGGCCGCTTGAGCGAAGTCATGCAGAGTTGAATGCTTGATGTTCGCTCGACACTCCGCTCGAGCGAACTTAGGCAGAGTTGAACACTCGATGTCCGCTCGACACTCCGCTCGAGCGGACATCATATTTTACAGATCTAGGGTTTATTCCGTCGTTAGGGTATATATATGAGATCTTTCATCATATGGTCGACTTTTGGCCTGAAAAACATTGTTTGATTACAAGCAACACTTACAATTCATTTTCTTTCCAATTTTTCACTTAGATCCGTAGAGGGGGATTCTCACGAGCAATCATTCACGCAGCAACACAAATTCTTCTGGAGAATTCAGTCACACGGCAGCATATTGAAGAACTCCTTGAGGGTCCAATTGCTACTGCATCCCAGCCTCCTCCACAGCTTCAAATCTTCATCTCCATTCAATTGGCTTGATCTTTTCATTCCCTACTTGTTATTTAATTTCAGTTTTAAGTTTGTGGAATATTTTTGAGATTTTTGGTTTAGAAGTTTGAGCAATTTATTTGTTATTTATTTATTTCATGTTATTTATTTTTCTAGCATCGTTAAGCTTTCATTTTAATAGTGATTACAATTGCTATGGATTAATTTTGAGAATTTGTGATTTGAATACAAGTATGAACCCTAGAATCTTGATTTTGGGGCATTTCAATTTTCAGTTCATGTTTTGTCAATTACTTTCTAATCTAGTTTAATTCATATCTTGATTTTATTAATTTCTTAGTTTAATCTCTTAGTCTTTTATATTTCAATTCGACATTCAAAATCTAAAAATATGAATCTAGTCCATGACTAGTATCCTTTTCCATCCATTGCACATACCATCATTTTCATTTTCTCTTTGTGAAGATTTTCACCATTTTCAACGAGTTGAGTTTAAGTAAGCTTTCCCTGAGGAGATGATCTAGGAATTTATTCATAATTATTACGCGACATCCTCCTGCACTTGGGATAGCCTTTGTGCTACTCATTTTTGAGTGAGTCAAGTTTTTGGCGCCGTTGCCGGGGAAAGTAATTTAACTTAAATTTAAACTCGTTATTTTTTTTATGCTCTTTAAACTGATGTTTCATGTCATGGGTGAGAGACAGTTCAAATAGGTTGCTTAGAGTCACATCGAGTGTTGAGAGTAGTATACACAGCTTGGAGATGGATAGCTCTTCTGTCTTTTCTATGAGTGAGTCAGGTGAGAAAATTGAAATTGAACCAGAAAACATGGCTGCACCAGCACCACGCACTCTTAAGGATTATTTGCAACCCACTCGCACCACTACACCTTCATGCATTGTTTTACCCGAAAATGCACCTAATTTCTCTATTAAACATGGTATGATGTCGGCGATACCTCAGTTCCACGGGATGGATTATGAGAGTCCTTACTAGCACTTGAAAGATTTTGAGTTGGCTTGCACTACTTTTATTACTAGGGCCATTACTGATGAATTTATTAGTCTTCGTTTATTTCCTTTCTCTTTAAAGGATAAAGCGAAGATTTGGTTTAATTCTTTGAAACCTAATTCTATCTCTAGTTGGTCTGATATGCAGCGTAAATTCTTACAAAAAAATTTCCTTTTTAGAGAACTCAGTTTTTGCAAGAACAAATCAGCCAGTTCAATCAGAAACCTGATGAGACTTTTCAGGCCAGTTGGGAAAATTTTAAAAATTTGGTAAACATCTGTCTACATCATGGTTTTGAATCTTGGAAGTAGGTGAGCTATTTTTACACTGGTCTCACTCCAGAATGCAAGTAGTTTGTTCAGACAATGTGCAATGGGGAGTTCTTTAGCAAGGAACCTGATGCAGCTCTATCATTTTTTGACTATCTTGCTGAGAGCACACAACAGTGGAACACTCGTACTGATCGAGTGCCGTTAGCAGCACAGCCACTGAGGGCTATTTCTGGAGGGGTAGATCTGAGCTTAAGGAAGACACTGATGTTCAAGCCCGAATAGCTACATTGACTAGAAGATTGGAGGTCATGGAAATGGAAAAAGTGAAGGCTGTGAAAGTAGTAGAGGCATGTTCTATATGTGCTGATTCGAACCATAAGACCCAAGACTGCTTGATTATGCCAGTATTTCAAGAAAGTGGGTCTGAGCAGATGCAATCAGCTAATTGGGTTAATAGAGCACAGAATCAGCCTTTTTCCAACACATATAATCCGGAGTGGAGGAATCACCCAAATTTCTCATGGAGAAATGATTAGCCTGGTCAGTCTCCACCACTTGTGCAGCAGCCATTTCATCAGGGTGCTCCTCAGCACTAGTATCCGCCATATCAGAGTTCTCAGAGCTATCCTTTTGTAGCTCCTCTTGGATTTCAGCCTCATGTAGCTGCACAGAGTTCTCAGCCTTCATCATCTGCAAAAAAGTCTCTAGATGACAATTTGGCACATATGGCCAATACACTTCAGCAATTCATGCAGATTCAGGCCACCACAAATAATCAGAACACTCAAGCCATAAATGAGTTGCGAGGCACTATTAATCAGATGAACATGACCTTGAGCACCCTAGAGAAAGGGAAATTTCCAGTACAGCCTCAGCCTAATCCTCAAGTATACAGGCAATAACAACAGCAAGTGCATAATGTCTCAGGGGATGTTATTGAGATAGCGAAGGCCGTTCTTACTTTGAGAAGTGGGAAGGAAGTTCCCCAACCAGAGATGACTATAGACACACAGGTAATTGGTCCTACACCTGAAGATGTAACAGAGACTGATGAAGTTGAGAAAGAACCAGAGGTAGTGAGACCAAAGCTGAAGAAGCCTGTGAGTGCAGATGATGAAACTAGTAAGGGGTACCAACCTATGGTTCCCTATCCTCAAAGATTGGCAGCTGACCAAAAGAACAAATATCACACAGAGATTCAAGAGATTTTCAAGCAAGTAAAGATTAATATCCCACTCTTGGATGCCATACAACAAGTGCCTTCATATGCAAAATTTTTGAAGGACTTGTGCACGGTGAAGAGGAAGTTGAATGTAAAGAAGAAAGCTTTCTTGACGGAGCAAGTTAGTGCATTGATATTGAGAGAGACTCCTCAGAAGTTCGGAGATCCCAGCTCTCCCAAAATTTCCATTATGATCGGTGAATCACGCATTGGGAGAGCCTTACTTTATTTGGGAAGTAGTGTGAACTTGCTACCATTCTCAGTATATGAGCAGTTGGGATTGGGTGAGCTAAAAAAGACCTCCATCATGCTACAGTTGGCTGATAGATCAGTTAAGGTACCGAGGGGTATTGTAGAGGACGTGTTGGTCCAGGTGGACAAATTCTACTACCCAGTGGACTTTGTAGTTCTTGATATGTAGCAGCCAATCTCTACTATTTACCAAGCTCCTGTCATCCTAAGAAGACCATTCCTAGCTACATCAAATGCTTTGATCAATTGCAGAAGTGGAGTTTTGAAGCTTACTTTTGGGAACATGGCACTTGAGTTGAACGTTTTCAATGCTTGCAAGATGCCAACACATTTTGATGACACAAGTGATTTGAATGTTGTGGAAAGTTTGACACCAACAGAGTTTATTTGCTCAACTTCTCCCTTCTCTGATAATGATTCTATTTTTCAGACACCTGAATTTTTATTTGATAACAAAATTGATCATATCAATGAAGATGACTTTGAATTTTGGATTGTTTTGCAAATTCTTCTTTACCACTTGAAGTACAATTTGCAGGAGAAAGATCGAAACCCCAATTTGAAACTCTACGACCACTAAACATGCTTAAATCTTCAGAGGAAGAAGTTCCCCAGTTGGAACTGAAACCACTTCCTCAAGATTTAAAGTATGTGTTTCTTGGTCCTGAATAAGGCACTTTTCCGGTGGTGATTTCCTCAAAGTTAAATCAAAAGGATGAAGCCCAGTTGATTGAAGTTTTAAAGAAGCATCGAGGCGCAATTGGTTGGACAATAGCTGACATCAAAGGTATTGATGGTGCTATATATACCCACATAATTCATCTTGAAGATGATGCTAGACCGGTTCG
This sequence comes from Carya cathayensis, assembly GCA_011037825.1. Lineage (NCBI taxonomy): Eukaryota > Viridiplantae > Streptophyta > Magnoliopsida > Fagales > Juglandaceae > Carya > Carya cathayensis. Next base: position 28,542 of record QGSO01001050.1, read on the forward strand.
TGATGCTCAACATAGGCTCAATCCTACCATGAAGGAAGTTGTGAAAGAGGAAGTTCTTAAGCTGCTCGCAATGGGTATCATTTACCCCATCTCAGACAGTAAGTGGGTAAGTCCAACTCAAGTGGTACCAAAAAAATCTGGTTTGACTGTTATAAAAAATGATAAAAATGAGTTGATTCCTACTAGAATGGTTACTGGCTAGAGAATGTGCATTGATTATAGAAAACTTAATTCAGCCAGTAGGAAGGATCATTTTCCTTTACCATTCTTGGATCAAATTCTAGAAAGAGTAGCTGATAATGCATATTATTGTTTCTTGGATGGATATTCTTATTATTATCAAATTGCTATAGCACCTGAGGACCAGGAGAAAACCACTTTCACTTGTCCTTTTGGCACTTTTGCTTTTACTAGAATGTCTTTTGGTCTGTGTAATACTCCAGCCACTTTTCAGAGATGTATGATGATTATTTTTTCTGACATAATTGATGATATTTGTGAAATATTCATGGATGATTTCTCTGTTTTTGGAAAATCTTTTGATAGTTGTTTGCATAATTTGGTACGTATTCTCCAGCGATGTGAGGAAAAAAATCTTTTACTTAATTGGGAGAAATGCTAATTTATGGTTATTGAGGGCATTGTCTTGGGACATATTGTTTCGATTGAGGGTATAAAGATCGACAAGGTAAAATTTGAATTAATATCTAAACTTCCTATTCCTAGGACGGTTAGGGATATTCGTTCTTTTCTTGGTCATGCTGGCTTTTATAGACGGTTTATTCAAGGGTTTAGTTCTAGTGCAAAACTTTTGTGCACTCTTTTACAAAATGATATTGAATTTGTTTGAACTGATGAGTGCCAAAAAGCTTTTGATATCCTTAAAAAATTGCTTACCACTGCACCTATTGTGCAACCCCCGCAGTGGGACCTTCCCTTTGAGATCATGACAGATGCTAGTGATTATGGCTTAGGAGCTGTTTTGGGGCAGCGTGTGGATAATAGACCTTTTCTGATATATTATGCCAGCAAAACCTTGAATGATACCCAGAAAAATTATACCACTACAGAAATAGAATTGCTTGTAGTGGTTTTTGCACTTGATAAATTTCGGACTTATATTCTTGGTTCTCCTGTTACTATTTTCACTGACCACTCTGCTCTTAAGTATTTGTTGGCTAAGAAAGATGCAAAACCATGCTTGATTCGCTGGATTCTATTACTTTAAGAGTTCAACATCAACATTAAGGACAAGAAAGGAGTTGAAAACGTGGTAGCTGACCACCTCTCTAGATTGCCATCATCCTCCTCTTCAAATGTCAGCCTTCCTCTTGATAATAGTTTCCCGGATGAGCAGCTGTTTGTGGTTAATAGAGCTCCCTGGTATGCTGACATAGTCAATTATCTGGTGACTGAGCGAATGCCTTCTGAATGGTCCATCCAAGATAAGCGTCTATTTCTCTCTGAGGTACAACACTTTTACTTTGATGATCCATATCTTTTCAAATATTGTTCGGACCAATTGTTTCGAAGATGCATTCCTGATGATGAGTTTTCTTCGGTGTTGAGATTTTGTCATATGGGTGCATGTGGTGGTCATTTTTCAGCAAAGAAAACAGTCACTAAAATTTTGCAAAGTGCTTTTTATTGGCCTTCCATGTTTAGAGATGCTTATGATTTTTGTAAGGCTTGTGAGCCTTGTCAAAAATTGGGATCCATTAGCAAAAGAGACATGATGCCTCTTTTCCCTATTCTTAGCTTAGAAATGTTTGATTGTTGGGGAATAGACTTCAAGGGACCTATTCCAGTTTCCTTTGGAAACACATATTTTATTAGCTGTGGATTATGTTTCAAAATGGGTGGAGGCCGTCGCTTGTAAAACAAATGACCATCGTGCTGTCCTAAAATTTTTGCAATCTCTGTTTACTCATTTTGGCATGCCAAAAGTTATCATAAGTGATGGGGGTTTCCATTTTTTCAACAAACCATTTTCTACACTCATGAAGAAATATGGCATCACACACAGAGTTTCTACCCCTTATCACCCTCAAACAAATGGGCAAGCAGAATTGGCAAACAGAGAGATAAAATCTTAAAGAAAACTATCAAGCCTAATAGAAAAGATTGGTTAGTTAAGCTTCTTGATGCTTTGTGGGCTTATGGGATAGCTTTTAAAACAAATCTAGGGATGTCTCCTTATTGATTAGTTTATGGTAAAGCTTGTCATTTACCTGTTGATATTCAGCATCGAGCTCTTTGGGCCATAAAACATGTTAACATGTCACTTGATGAAGCTTCAGGGTTGAGAAAATTGCAGATCAATGAATTGGATGAAGCTCGTCGGAATGCTTATGACAACGCTCAGCTGGCAAAGGAACGCATGAAAATTCTACATGACCAGAATATTCATCCAAAGCATTTTACACATGGCCAGGAAGTTCTGCTTTACAACTCTCACTTGCATATTTTTACTGGTAAATTGAAATCCCGATGGAGTAGGCCGTACATTGTAAAGAACATTCATCCTCATGGTCCTTGATCCACTGTCAATGGACAACATCTAAAGTCATTTCTGAAGGTCTTTGATCCACATGAAGAGATCTTGCTTGTACAAGATTCCAAGAAAGTGTTTGAGTTGTTTTTCCTTCTTTACAGTTTTCTTTGTTTGCATTTTTATTTATTTATTATTATTTGTTATTTTTCTTTGATTTTATATTTCATGTTGATTGTTTGTTTTGCTTGCTTATTTTTGTACACTTTGTTTTCTTTCGTTCGATTCATTGAGGACTATGTCTCTCACTAGTTGGGGGTAGCGTATGTGCACAGTTTTTAAAATATCTATATATAAATAAAAAATAAAAATAAAAAAATAAAAAATAAATAACATGATGTGCATTGATACATTCATGATTGAGCATCTTGGTGGAATTTGAGCATCTTGGTGGAGTAGTTGAGCGGAATCATTTTGTGAAGATTTATTTTCAAGCTTAAACATAGAGTATGATTTTTGATGCATTATATTTTGTTGATGTGTGGCTTGAAACATGGGGATGTTATACTTATTGAGATGAAACTTGATAAGATTTTTGTAGAACGAAAGACAAATTTTGAAGGACATTTTGCACATGCTTACGCTTGTAGTGTTCCTTATTTACTATTCATTGATTTAACATAGGAAAAGTAGACTGCAGGACTACCGAGCCATGCCTAAAGAAAATGAAAAGAAAAAGAAAAAAAAAACTTGAAGAGAAAAAGAAAAAGAAAATATTAGAAAAAAAAACATAAGAGAAAAAAAGGAATAAATGCGACTTAGTGAACTTTCCTAAGTAAAAGGGCTAGAAACAGTTACCCAAGACTTTGGGGCTTGAGTGTTCAACCTTTAAAAACAGAGCTGGCGTGAAAACTGCTAGTCCCTTGGGCTTTGAGGTAGTTAGAATCAGCAATGATTAATCTTAAAGTTGAAAAATCCTATAACAAATCATGGCTAGTGATGAGGAACACACAATCAGTTTAGCTCCACAGACATTTGAGTTATGAGACATTTGCCTTAATTCTATGTGAAAGCTTGTTGAGATAGTCTTGGTGGGTATAGCCCCTGGGAGTTGAATAGTAACGTGTCACTTTTGTGTAAATTCAGAATTGTGTTTGATTGTTTCTGTTTGAATTTCGATCTCTATGCAATATTCATCTTAATTAATTTTTACTATTTTATTCAAGAATTAGCAAAATGCTAGTTGGGGGGTGTGATTGAGCTGAGTTATTGCATATTCTAATATATTTGGAACCAATATATTTTAATTCTTTCACTACTTTATTATTGGTTTTATATGGAAAAATGATTAAGATGAATAAATCTAAGTTATGATTTAAATTGATTAAAAGTATGAATTTCTGCTTAATTTTACCAACTGTTGATTACTATGGAGTCTGGTCCACATCACTCGAGCGGAGGCTTTTGGCTGCTCAAGCAAAATTCAGGTAGATTCAAACGCTTGACTGCCGCTGGACAGTGAGCTCAAGCGGGTTACGGGAAAGGAGATCGCTCAAGCAGAGGCTTTTGGCCGCTCGAGCGAAATAAGGCAGAGTTGAACGCTCGATGTTCGCTCGAATCTCCGCTCGAGCAAACTCAGGCAGAGTTGAACGCTCGATATCCGCTCGACACTCCGCTCGAGCGGACATCATATTTTACAGATTTAGGGTTCATTCCGCCGTTAGGGTATATATATGAGATCTTTCATCATATGGCCGACCTTTGGCTTGAAAAACACTGTTTGATTACAAGCAACACTTACAATTCATTTTCTTTCCAATTTTTCACTCAGATCCATAGAGGGGGATTCTCTCGAGCAATCATTCACGCAGCAACACAAATTCTTCTGGAGCATTCAGTCACACTGCAGCATATTAAAGAACTCCTTGAGTGGTCCAATTGCTACTGCATCCCAGCCTCCTCCACCGCTTCAAATCTTCATCTTCATTCAATTGACTTGATCTTTTCATTCCCTACTTATTATTTAATTTCAGTTTTAAGTTTGTGGAATATTTTTGAGATTTTTGGTTTAGAAGTTTGAGCAATTTATTTGTTATTTATTTATTTCATGTTATTTATTTTTCTAGCATCATTAAGCTTTCATTTTAATAGTGATTACAATTGCTATGGATTAATTTTGGGAATTTGTGATTTGAATACAAGTATGAACCCTAGAATCTTAATTTTGGGGCTTTTCAATTTTCAGTTAATGTTTTGTCAATTACTTTCTAATCTAGTTTAATTCCTATCTTAATTTTATCTCTTAGTCTTTTATATTTCAATTCGACATTCAAAATCTAAAAATATGAATCTAGTCCATGACTAGTATCATTTTCCATCCATTGCACATGCCATCATTTTCATTTTCTCTTTGTGAAGATTATCATCATTTTCAATGAATTGAGTTTAAGTAAGTTTTCCCTGAGGAAACGATCTAGGAATTTATTCCTAATTATTACGCGACATCCTCCTGTACAAACTTGATCTGACTTCTTTAATTAATACAAACTTGATCTAACTTCTTTACTTAACATGACATACTTGCAATGGTGAATATTACATGATATGACATACATGTAACATATGGAATACTTAACATGGCATACTTATAACATATAGCAATACGTGGCAGAATAGATTGTGTAACAGATAAATATTCGTGAAAGAATAAATCATGCAGAACAGATAAACATGTAATGACGTGGCATGACATGGCATATATGATAACATACATACATAAATTGTAGTTCCCTTACCCATCATACATACCTAACAAACTGATAGTAAGTTAGAAGCTAACTTACTTCGATTGTCGCGTTCTACAAGAATAAAGCACGAAACACGAGGAACTGTAAGAGGGTATTCTAAAAGTTAGAAATTTAATTACTAACAATTAGAAACATTAAAACAAGCTAACTGAGAGTAAAATTATCATTTTACCCTCTACATGTGAGAAAATGACCATTTTACCCCTAACTTAAGGATTTCACATCCTAACTCCAAAAAATTTCAAAATTTACAATCCTTATGAAAATTTTGTCCTAAACTCAAATATCAACTTAGAAAAATTTAAAACAAAACACAATTATGGAAAACATACTATGGCCGAAACATCCATAGGGCATTTTTCTTGATTTTTGTTGCAATTCCTTCCAACTTCAAAACTCATGCTTAAACCAAAATTTTGCAACAAATATCCTCCTATTATAAGTTTACAACCATACTTAAAATATCCATTTAGAAAAAGCTAATAATCAACACCAAACTTTTTGAGAAAAGATCAAAACACTTAATCACAAGCTTTGACCCTAAATCAAAACATCTCCAAGAACTCCAAAAATCAAATCTTACTTATAACATATTCATAACATCATCCTAAGATCAACCATGCTTTAAATCATCAAACTAAAGTCACCAAAATCACAAAATAACATTTGGAGTTTTTGGTTTTACACTTAGTCCAAAAACAGAAACTTTTTCGTCAACTAGCTTTGATAAATCTCTTGATCAATGGCTTAAAAATGTGAGATCTTCGAAATAAAACATCACATGGTTTAAGAATGTGTATTAAATAGGATCCAACTATCAAACTTAAAATCACATGGCTAAAAATCAATAAAATATTGATCTAATCCAAAAACATCAAATTTTAGGCCCAACCGAAATTCTCTTGCATAGGAAAATCATATCTTTGAAACTACTACTAAATATCTTCAAAATAACATCCTAAAATGAAAATAAGAGACTTAGGATCATCATATAAAAATATCAAAGCCTTTAGAGTAAGATCAAACCTCGAAATATTCAAACTTTCTCCAAATAAAAATTGTTTTGCCACTCCAGTTTTCAAGTTTCTAGATCTAAGAAAATCTATTATCAAAAGTTTTAGTCATGCAACAAAAACTCAATTAACACACTTAAAAACATGCTAAAAACACTCCATAAAATTTTCGGACCAGGATATGTCCATTAGCTTGGTCAAAAACTCCAAAACATAACATACTCTCCAGATTCATGCCCAGAATGATCTTTCCATGGTTAAAAATACTTTTAACCAACAAAATGACCATGGAACGATACGAATAATATATCTACGGAAACTATACTAAATGATGAACAACTTTTATGAAGGATTCATCATGTGAAAATACTTCCAAAGGGTCAAAAAGCTCTACTCAAAAAGACCCAGAAATCTGCACGAGAGAGCTCTTTTGGGTTTCTCTCTAAGAACGGGGTGAAGAAGTGATTAAAGGGAAAGAAGTGATTAAAGGGAAAGAAGTGTGTCTTGCACGAATCTATACTTCTGGAGGGGGAAGATATAGACTTGAATGACCATTTATTGGAGGTAGCTATGTGACATAAAGTGGAGAATAGAGAGGGGAAAGGACAGCCTGCAGAAGTTGTGAGGTATGGAGGTTGATGGGGTGGGTTTCTCCATCTCATCAAGGCACTATTAGGTACAGCCAAGGGCAGTGGATGGTTTGCCATGTGGGGGTGAAAAATTTTCCAAGAAGCCTTGCCAAGGTGGCCAAATTCGTGGGCCTTGGTGGGCCTCAACCAAGTGGACTTCAATTTGGGGTTTAAAGGGGGTTTGGTTAGGGTTTGAGATGCTATTAAGCTCAAATCCAATTTTTCTTGTCCCAATCAAATTTCCAAGATTTAAAATGTTGGATAATGATGTCATAACAAGAATTTGAGAAATTAATAGCATATAGAAGTGATTTAATCAAGTGATTAAACACAATGCTAGAAATTGGATCAAAAAGGGTTTGAATGGCAACTTTAGGGTTTGGGGAAACCGTTTAGTGTTTCGATTTCAACCAAGTTTTTGGGGTTTCAATTGGATTCCAACCATTTAGGGTTTCACTAGGGTTGAAACTCTCTTTGATCTGGCTCAATTTGGTTGATCAAATCAAAATGGTTTTGTTTAGGTGGCATAATCTCACAACTTGATTTCCTTCACAAATCCTTCTAATGGTTCCTCTTTGTACCAAGTGTCTAATACTATTCACTATGTGTGGCTAAGATCTTGCCAAGTGTCCAAATAAAACTTCTCTAACCTAATTTGGACATTCCACACTATGATTTTGAAAACACTGTACTTAGTATGCTTATGGAGGTTACTATTCACTAAAAAAAAGGCGTAATAAACTTAGTACTAAAAAATCCTAAATATTCATATTAACCTACAGTAAAAACCGTTTATCAAAACTCAACCCTGAATTGCCCCTATAAATAAATTCACAATTTCGAACAGCCGTTTCGTCCAAAATTATAAAAATGAGTTATTGCACCATAAAGTCCTAAATATTCAACTGAGTCTAGTTGCATAAACTATAACGTAATCTGACACTTTTAACTACTTCAAACAATTAAAATTGCATTTCTGGCACTATAGTGAGTGATAACACTAACTATGTTGACATACTAAAACCTATGCGATTAGCCGATTCGTGAAAACTTACGGAGTTTTCACGAGGTTCCTCAAGTCTATAGAAATTCTACCATTGAATGTCTAGCAGGCTGTTACATTATATTTATGAAACAAAATATTTCAAGATAAAAGATTAATATGTGAGAAATGTGACCAAGATTATATGGATTAGTTGGGCAAGCAGGCCAATATATAATCCGATTAGCGAACTGAGTAATTGAAGTTTTTCTTCGAATGTTTTAGAACTTATGATAATGGTGGTTGAGTGAGAACAAAGAGTTATTCCCATTCACTACTGAAGATATGGTTTCTAAATACAATATGCTAAATTTGAGATTCAGATCATCTAGATCAGATTTTAGTACTCTAAAATACTAGAAAAATGATAGACACATAATATAAGCTTTACAACATTAATCATAGCTGATTGAGTGAGCTTACAAACAGCATGAAATACTCAATAAATATATATTATAGAACTCATTTCATATATTCATAATATAAGTTTCTCTTGTCTTTTTATGTGAAGTAGAATAATAATTGACGATATTTGGTCAACTAAAGTTTTCAAAATTTTGGAACTAATTTCTTAACTTCAACCCAACCATTTAACTAAATTTCAATAAAAAGTAAAAGTTAAAGGCAAAAACTACAACAACTTTTACAAAGATACAAATAAAGTGGAAGAGTTTCCTAGAATCGATTGAAATATTGTCCAATTTCTTGACCAAATTAGAGATTCCAATAGAAATAAATAGACACATCACTTAAGTGAAAGGAAGTCTACATAATCCAAAAACTGTATCCGGATACCATCCGGATATATCTGCATATCTCTTTCATCTTATAAATGTAACGAAACGAAGGTCAACCAAAAAAAAATAAGGTCAACTTAACTCATTCTTTCAGTCAGTAAATTTTTAAGCCCATCAAAAGTCGAATTGGAAAATGAGAGAATAATTCATTTTTAAAAAAAAAAGAGTTGATATATACCAATAGTAGAGGCCGAAGAGAGGCATAAAATAACGATAAATTACATGGCCAAAGGTCAAGAGTAGTACGTGATAACATAAAATCCCGATTGAAGTCAAATATATTATATATATATATATATATATAAAGGGTAATTAAGCGATCTATAGTATTGAAATAATTATCTTCAGAGAGCCTTTCCCTGTCTTGTTTGAACACACAAGAAAAATAATCATCAGTTGTCAACTTTAAGCAACAAAGTAAAATAATTATTTCCAGACGGCTTACGGCCTTATTTGTCTTTGTCTCACCAAACTCTACGTTCATCTCATGTTTCTGATGTCCGGACAGCTAGACTATTTGTTGGTCAAAAAGAATATTCAACGATTAACCAAATTGACAAAGCAAAAAATTTACTATTCTTGGCCAAGTAAATGTAAGAAAAATGTGATTTATCGATTTTCTTGATAATTAGTCAATAAGTTGGCCGTTGCTAAATTTGATTTTTCTTTCTCTCTATTGTGGAGAACGTGTGCTCGAATATCGAATATTATTGCATAATATATATTATAGTTGATTTCATGATTTAGTAAATAATAAAATGATTTAATGATTCTGAAAAATATAATAAATCTACCAACAAATCAAAGGCAGCACGAGGGATACGCAACTTAGGCGGCTTAAAAAAGACCAAAAAACAGCTCACCCATCTCAAATACATACATACATACATACATACATATATATTAGTCTTATATATATATTAGTCTGATTTCCCAGGAACAAGGAGCTTTTATTCCAGGACGTAATATTTTTGAAAATATTAGTCTTACACAAGAGATGGTTCATTCGATTCATAAAAAATCTAACGGGGGCAATGTGGTCATCAAGCTTGACATGTCTAAAGCCTATGACAGAGTTTATTGGAATTTTTTATTACATGTTTTGGATGCTTTTGGGTTCTCTCCTAGTGTTTGCAACCTTATTAATATGTGCATCTCTACGCCTTGGTATTCTATTATGATGAATGGTACATCCTTGGGTTTTTTCAAAGGGAAAAGCGGTCTGAGGCAAGGAGATCCGCTCTCTCCTTATTTATTCATTATCATGCAAGAGGTGCTCTCACGCCTTATTAAAACTTCTTTTGATAATGGTTCTATTGGTCAGTTCTCTCAAGGTAGAGGCACCCCGCTTATATCTCATCTGATGTATGCGGATGATATTGTGGTTTTCGCTAATGGTGGACAAAGGTCTATAAGGAAGTTGATGCAGGTGCTAAAACAATACGAAACTTGGACGGGACAACTCCTTAGTAAAGAAAAGAGTGCTATTTATTTTTCTCGTAAAATTCTGTTTCATAGGAAGGCTTCCCTACTTCGTACTACTGGTTTTGTTGAAGGGACATTTCCTTTTAAGTATTTGGGTGTTCCAATAGTGGATGGGAGGCTCAGAACTAATGACTTTGGTGAGTTACTTGGAAAAATTAATAAGAAGATTGCGGGTTGGAAGATGAAGATGCTTTCTGCTGGTGGTCAGACAATTCTTCTTCGACATGTTTTATCAAGTATGGCTACCCACCTTCTGGCAGTTTTACAGGTTCCTCATACTGTGACTTTGGCTTTGAATAGAATTTTAAGTTCTTTCTTTTGGGGAGACGCTAACGGGAGAGGAAAACGAAAATGGTTTGCTTGGAAAAACATTTGTAGGCCTATTGAGGAGGGTGGTTTGGGTATTCGGGATTTTAATGATATACAAAAGGCCTTACACTGCAAACTAGCCTGGCGTCTTATTAAGGGAAAATCTCTTTGGGCGGATTTCTTTAGAGGGAAGTATGTTCGAGGCAATCATTTATCTATCTTGGAGCCTACGAAGGGTACTCGGTTTTGGAAATCTATTGTTAGGTGTATTCCAGATGTTCTGTCTAACTCTAAATGGATTGTTAGAGAAGGTAACATTTCTTTCTGGTTCGATAACTGGGATGATAGGGGTCCTCTGTGTGCTACCTATCCTGTGATTGGGCATCCGCTGTTGAAGATTAAAGATTGCCGTCTTGATAATGGTTGGGATTTCTCCTTGTTGGAAAGGCTCGTGGGTAATCAGCAAGCTTCTCATTTGTGGCATTTACTGGCTCGGAGTAAAGAGGGGAATGATGTTCTTATTTGGTTGAAAGATAATAATGGAATTTTCTCTACCAAAAGTGCTTGGGATTGTATTCGGGTTAGGGCTTCTCCTTTACCTTGGGCTCAGTGGATTTGGCACAACAACCTCCCTAAGAAAATCTCTATTATGATGTGGAAGGCTATTCATAATTGCTTGAGTGTTGATGAAAAGGTTAGAAATACTGGTATCCCGATGGTCTCAAAATGTAATTGTTGTTTCATGGGTCATTCTGAAGATTTGAATCATGTGCTTTGTAATGGAGATTTTGCTCGGAAAATTTGGCACTTGGCAGCAATCCATTTAGGTGTGCATATGGGTGTTTTTCACACTTGGAATGATCAAATCAATTTTTGGTTTCGCCGTGCGGGTAAGCAATCTCAGATTAGACTTATCTTTGGTCTTCTTCCTTCTATTGTGTCTTGGAAGCTTTGGAATTGGCGCTGCAAAGCTCGGTATGAAAATAAGATTGACACAGTTGATTCGGTGTGGCAAGCTATTAAATTTTGGATCCGTCGTATTTTGCAATTGATTATGAAAGTTACTCATATCTCGAATCATGATGTGGCCATTTTGAATAGATTGGACATTCCGGTTTTATTGCCTAGAGCTAAGAAGGTTCAAGTGGTGAGATGGTTGAAACCTAGGCAGGATTGGGTGAAGATCAACTCAGATGGTAGTAGTTTTGGAAATCCTGGGCAGGCTGGTGCTGGGGGTGTCATTCGTGATAACTGTGGTAGACTTTGTATGGCTTATTCTGTTCATTTAGGCATAGGATCTAATAATTTTGCTGAAATGAGAAGTCTTTTGGAGGGGGTCCGGAGGTGTCACCAGATGGGCTTTTATAAGGTGGAAATAGAATCAGATTCTCAAATTTTGATCAACTGGATTATTAGAGGTGAATGTAATATTTGGTACCTGGAAGATTATTGGGACGAATTATATAGCTATCTTGCCAGTATGGATTACCGCGTATGTCATGTTTATCGTGAAGGGAATTGCGTGGCTGATTTTCTTGCTAAGCAGGGTGCCAGGGGTCTCAATAAAGACTGGTATGTTGACGATGATTTGCCTAGCCATTTAAGAGGCCTTCTTCGTATGGACAGACTTGGTCTCCCTTATCTGCGTATCTCTTAAGCTGTCCCAGGTATGTTTTGTTTTGTTTTCTATATTGGTTTTGATGCGGTTTTTTGTCTTGGTCTTGGCTATCTTTGTTTTGCAGGTTCTCCTTTGGTCTTCGGTGGGGTCTTGTTTTTTAGGGCTTGTTGCTTTATTTGTTTTTTTTTTGGTGGGGTTCTTTGTATTTGGATTGGAGTTTGCTGTTTGTTTTCCTTTTGTAAGTTTTGACGCCTGGGTTTGGTCTTTTTGTTCTTTTTCTGTATCCCCCAGGTGTCCTTTTTGTAACCACGGTTTTCCTCCGCCATAAGTGGGGGCTATTAATAAACTTGGGACGGGGCTGCTATGTGGGTGGCTACCGGCTCTTCTTAAAAAAATATATATATATATATATATATATGTATGTATATATAATATGATGAATAACCTTTAACCCCAATTCGAAAAATTCTTTTCAGTATGCGCAGTTCGTGTTCACCCAACTACACTTGATGTGCATTTTAGAGCATCAGAAACCAACAAAAAATTGAAAATATTAAAACCCACGACATTTGACTTTTTAGACCAATGACATTAAAAATGATGCATTCAACGTTTGACTTTTAGATCAGTTAAAAATCTAAACGCCATGTCAAAGTACCACTGCTCCAACTATTAATTAGATTTTGTAACGTCATATATATTGATCAGTGTAAAATTGTAAGTGCATAGTATCGTAGTTTTATAATAAAGTGATAAGAAGAGTATCATCCTCAGGGATTGGTACTTTACTTTTACCAAATACAAAAATTATACTAATCTCGATTTTATCTAGAGGAATCACTAAGATTTTTGTAGTTGCAAATTAAACTAAAATCAACGCAAAGAGAAATATGCAAAGGAAATAAAACCGACGTTCGAAGATCAAATTAATGGAAAAGAAAACTTCTAGAAAATCGATTTCACCTAATTCTTCACTATGCTTTTCTCATCCAACTAATTTAATTTAATTCTATTTGTCTATTAGCAAATCTCTAATTCATCCAAAAGCCTCTTTCGATAGTCAATTGGAATTTATTATTGTTCATCAATTCACACAAGAATATGCAAATTAAATAATCAATAAAGCAATAAGACCAATGATTTAATTACTACATAGGTTCATACAAGTCTTTCGATCTCTATACTTACCTATGCTGAAATATTCAAGATCTACCCTATGATTCCCTCTTTCGATAGCAAATCACAAGATTAAATATCATCTAATCAATGGCCAGTTAAATAGAAGCAATAAACTCAGAATAAATCAGATAAACAAAGAGAGAATTGCCTTAAATTAGCATAGACAATCAAGCATAGTTTGGAACTAGGTTATATCATTTTTCTAGAATAAAAGAAATTTAGCTCATGCTAGAAATGGAATTCAATATAAAAGAATTCACCATAATTGTTCTGAGAATATTGAAAGAAAATAAATGCTGAAAAATACTCCTTGCTGCCGCAAATCGTCTTCTAAAACTCAAGGAAATGATTCAATGCTTTTCTCCCGTCTGTGCTCGTGTATGATTCTAACGTACGTGCAATATGTGGAACTCTTTCTCCAAAACAGATAAATTGAATCCTCCTTGCTGTGTTTTTCTATCCCAAAAAATGTTCTCCAGTCAAAAGGTACGGCCATAAAGTGAAAAATCACTTTTATATGGTGTGACGGCGGAAAACCCTAGATTTGTCAAAATACGATGTTCGCTCGAGCGGGGTGTCGAGCGAACATCGAGTGGTCGACTTTGCCTAACTTCGCTCGAGCAGCTTGTCGAGCGCACCTCGAGCATTCAACTCTGCCTGACTTCGCTCGAGCGGCCAAAAGCCTCCGCTTGAGCGAACTGTCGAGCGGCCATCAAGCGTTTGAATCTGCCTGAGTTCGCTCGAGCGGCCAAAATCCTCCGCTCGAGCGATCTTGTAAAATCTGCAATACGAAATATTGCAAGTCATCATATATATACTACCACATTGAGGACATATAAGGTATCAACAAATGGGTAATTTTCAATTTATATTAACTACCAATTCATATTTCAAATTGGTGGTTAAATAATAACTTTTTTTTTTTTTTTTTTTTTTTGTAGTTTCGTGGTCGTATTGCAACATAGTTGGCATTTGAGGGAGTGAAGTGTGATTTTCCCTTAATATTTTCTTTATTTGATTTTTTATTATGACGCCCCTAACTCCCACGAACGAACATATAGAAATTGAGGTATCGGGATGATAACAACACGGGTTACGCATCCCATTGCGAAGTACAAAGTGTGTATATATGCAACACGTGTACATAAACATAATGCAGCGGTAATAAAACATCTTTCAACTAAGTATCAGAATTTTGTTTAAATACAAACTCGCTTAAAAACAATCGTACTAATAATACTAATCAAAAATAAGAAAATAAACCACAATCCACGAGTGATCCCCGATCACTCCTCCGGCAAAGCCGCCTCCTCAGGTTCAGCCTCCTCGTTCTCTGCATCAAAGTCTACGGTATCAAAGAAAGTACCACAGGTAAGTAATAATCTAACCAAACCTCAAGACAAAAATATATCCAAGCCACAACAATATGCATGAACATGATACTATATGCATATGTCCCGAAAATCATCATTTCCCGAAAATAATCATTTTTCCAACGCACGCCAAAATCCCATTTTGGCCAAAAACATTTCCTCACCATTATCCCAAATAATAGCCCAAAAATCCAATCTAGCTATTTTTTCAGAAAATAGCCCATTAACGAAACCATCAGAGCACTGTAGGCGGGAGTTTACCACCATCCCTACTCACCACCATCCCTACAAGTCCCTCTGACTCAAACCAGTCAATCCAATCATTCAAATATTTCCAAAAATCATTCTCGCTTGAAAATCCAGTTTTCAAGTTCCAACACTTGAACAAGCACGTACTTACACCAAAACCCAAATTTTCCTTTTCCAACACATGTACATGCATGCACTATGCAATACAAATGACAAGACATAAATATATCCAACAAATCTCAACATCAACCAACATACAATAACTCCGTCCTCCAATCCATTCAACCCCCGACTCCTTGGACTCAGTCCAACATAACCAACCAATCATAATTCATTGTTAAAGCAAAAATATATTTAAATCTAAAAGGTAGTTTGAAAAATACTTACAGCGCTATATAATAATTTTTTAAGGATCAATGGGCCACAAAATGAGAAGGAAAAGCAACGTAACAGTGTAAAAACACTGTGGCTGTGGGTTGTAAAATACCCACTTTTGAATGGGGACGAACCAAGGCTTGGGATTGATACGGAATGACTTATAGGTGTTTATGAAGCTAGTGGAAGTTAGGGTTGGCCGTGGGTGGTGGCAGAAACGACATGTAAGGCCAAAAAGCCCAAAACGGAGTTGAGCTCGTGGGAGCTGCTCTGGCAACGGATCGGAGCTGGAAATGAGTGGTTTGGGTCGGAAAGAGGTTGGTGATGATGGTGAAGAAGTGGTGGCCGGAGGTAGAACGACGGCGGGGCTGGAGCAAAATGACTTCACAGCTTGGAGGAGGCCGTGGTGGTTAACGGCGGCCCGGATGTGGCTGAAATTTGGTGGGGATGTTCACTGGCCGAAAGAGAAGAGGGTGGTGGGCCAGTGCATGGCACTGCGGGATGGCGACGGTGCAGTGGAGGGACGAAAATTCTAACGGGAAGAGAAGGGTGTGACGCGCGAGAGAGGAGAGAGAAACCGGAAGAAGAAATAAGGGAAAAAGAAAGAAAAAGGAAAAGAAAAGGAAGAAGAAAAGAAAAAGAGAAAAAGAAAAAATGAGGAAAAGAAATGAGGTATAATCCTCACCCCTGGGGTCTAGAAACTGATCCAATGAAAGCAACTTTAAAAGCTATAAATTGAATAAAATAATCTAAACACAATATCTAGCTAAAAGAAAATAATAAATAACTAGTAAAAACTAACAAAAAAATTTTAAACCCAAAAATAACTAAAATAAATTAAACAGCAATTTAAATACAAAACAATAATTAATATTAAGAAAGCACCACAAAATAAATTTCACAACTAAATAAATCCAATTAAAATTTGATAAATTTAAAATAAAAAAACCAATATTTTAATTAAATTAAAATACTTTTTCAATAAAAATACATGTAAAAACGGGGTATCACATCTATATCATTTTCATTGTAATTGTATTTATTTTGTGTATATATATATATATTCTTTTTGCTTTAAACATGACTCATATGAGTTTTTACTATAATAGATTTTTATTTATTTATTTTACTTTTTTCTTAGTATATAATTGGTCAAATATAACGCCAAATCCTAATAACTTCACGACCAATCATCACTTTAAGTGAGGTAGAATAATAGCTACTATGTTCAAAATATATAGACAAAAGTGAATTCCATGTTTTATTTTTCTATTTTGTAGATTATTGTGTTTGTGGTCTAGCACTAGGCAATTAGTACATGCAGCATACTTGACTTCTCTTAAGATTAGGTAGCACAAATTAAGAAGAGGCAGAAAGTTCAAATGAATTGGAGAAAAGGAAGTTTTGGAAAAGGATATGGAGTTTAAGATATTGTTTGGATAGTGAGATAAGATAAAATAGTTTTAGATGGAAGTTGAATAAAATATTGTTACAATATTATTTTTTGATATTATTATTATTTTGAAATTTGAAAAATTTGAATTTTTTATTATATTTTATATGAGAATTTCAAAATTTTATAATGATGAGATTATATAAGACTGTTTTTCAATCCAAATGGCCTCTAAAGCTGCCCAACAATGTCAAAAGTTTTGCTTAGAGAGCTTGCAATTAGAATCTATTAAACTTTTTCAATTAGTGAACCTACATAGATAATAAATCATATATTGACGGGGGACTCTTTCATCATTATTGACTACATTAGTACAAGCTCAACCATAATGTCTCGACAAACCATTTATCGATGTAATGCCTGTCCTTTATGGTGGGTCATTTAGAAAATGATTTTATGAAAAGAGACGGGAATTACAGTTCGTTTTGAAATTTCTTTTCCTTCCACGCCAGGATACAAAAGACTCAATATTTATAAATAAAACGTGTTTATTAATTGAAAGGGTTACAACAGAAAATATTAAATTTTATAATTAAAGTCTCTCGTACAAAATATTAGGCCTAGGATTTCGTGCCCTTTCCCTTGGGCCGTGTCTGTCCTGACACGTCATACTTATCTTCTCTTTGGGAGGGTATACATAAAAACTAAAATGAGTCGATGACTCGTAAACATTACTTCATACAGTTAAAATATAATAACATAGGTTTTCAGTCATGCATTCATCACTCCATACATATCATACATAAACAATCATTTCATTTTAAAGCGTTGTGAGGTGGGGTTTTTTTTAAAAAAGGCTTTCTAGTAAAACATTTCTCCACGCCTCGCTGCCTTCATTTCTTAAAGAGTCTTATCATCCATGCATACTTCCATAACATGCATACATTGTTTCTTATCGCTTTCATTGGCCATTGCACACTGTTACACTTCGTGTGTGAGGGTTAGCGATCTTTTGGACTTGATTATGTCCATGGCCACGGGTTAGGAATCCATTTCGCTAGGGTACAGCGATGAATGCACTACAAGTGCTACTTACCCGGCATTGCAATCTGCCCAGTCCAGTCCTTCGATACCCTTATCTATTCATTCAGTCATGGTTGTCACGTGTTTTCATACATTAAACATTCAGTCCTTTCAGTTCTTTATAGTTATTTCAGTCCTTTAGTCATTTCATTTATAAAATTCATTTAAAAGCATGGGCTTAAACATCATCTTTCGTGGCATCATTTAAAACATCAATTCATGCATCCTTTAAAGCATCATCTTTCAAATGGGCACTTTAAAACACTTTCTTCACGTCGCTTAAAGCAAAAGACATAAGCATTGACATTTCTTTTTATTTCTTTTCATGAAAATACATCCAGTACTTACTACTTATAGCATCCGTTCACATGCATACACTTACATACTTGGGGTGCATAAAAAGGGGCTGCTAAGGAGGCCCGTTACATACTTATAATTGAAAACTTATACTTAAGGTTCCTTCGTAAAGCATTGTAAAGGAAAGGCATTTCGTTTTCATTTTCGTTTATTTAGAAAACTCTAGAAGAGTATGAATATAATACTTACCTGGACTTCATTCCATACTCATTTCATGCAGTCCATTCGTGTATGTGTCAGATGGCAACCTATATGCATACATAACCTCAAAGTCATTCTCTATCTAGTACATAAGCAACTATACTAGAATAGAACTACGCTTCACTTGGAATACTCTCCATCCATCCATGTGTTCTTACATGCCATTTACTATGCTAAAACCTTCGGGGTCCATTTACCGTCACTACCTCCGTGTTTCACCTTAGGGTTAAGACATTAAAACCTTCGCTTACTCTCCTCTTAACCACATTCCGATGCATGACTTAGACCAACTAAGTCACGCATCCAGATCCTAGACAACATATCCAACACTACCTTCATGCTTTCTCGCCCATACTCATTCCTCATTCCCTACCATATATGCCACATGACTTTAAGCCAACTCTGAGACTTAAACATCGTGCAACCATGCTTAGGACAGATTGCCCGTTATATATGGTAAATCTGTCCGATACATGTGTCTCACCAAATGCACATGTACCTTACCTTTTATCGCCTAAGATCAGCTTATAGTCCAATGAATGCCTGCTTGTATAAACAAGCTCCATACTCTGATACCAACTTCTACTCAAACATGATCAGCAAGATCTTCCTACTTCTCGGCCCCTTTACAGGTTCATCACAACACTTGACACGATAGGGCTCCATTTACCACTACATCTTTGTCACGTCACGTAGCTCGAGATAAATCTCGAGTTACATCATGACCCCTATCATGCTTCCGCTGCGCTACTCTGACACTACCCCATCACTTCACACATACTCTAACCCATAAGTCAACTACAAGGCGACACCTGTCACCTCGGATTACAGGCCACATCACAGCTATTTCAAAATACTGTTACACAGTTCTCGACGCTACTCAACAAGCTATACTCTTCTCTATTACGCAACCATCATTTTTTTACGACACACCATACGGTGCATCGCTACACAACATGGAGTACGCACTAGGTATACTCCCTTCACTACATCACATATTACCATGACGCACACCACACGGTGTGTCGCTACACGACATGGAGCACACGCCACATGTACTCCCTTCGCAACACTACGCTGCATCACAACTACACAATTATGCCCAACACTTCACTACACCACCACACTTCACTTCACAACTACGCAGCGAAATCCACAATACTAACAATATAGTCTACAACACATCAAGTAACATTTAATATAAATAACGAGGGATAGGGGGCTATACCGTTGAAGGGAAAAATAACTGCATCGCTCACTGCTATTCACAGTCAAAGGTGGCCTCATGGTGGTACTAAGGTGGCACACGGAGGAGGCATGGTAGTCCGTAGAGGAGTTTGGGTCATGGGTCTCAAAGCATGGGAATTCATGGGTTTTAAAGATGGGGACCATGGCTAGCTGAGGAGGGCTTGAGGGAGGTGTGGTGGAGCTATGGTGGCGAGGTGGTGATTGTACGGTGGTTCGAGGTGGTTGATCTGGCCGTGTGTGGTGCAAGTTGTGCATTGTTGGAAAGTGAGAATGTCTGAGGTTGAGGGAGGCTATGGGATTTCGTGGGGAGCTAGGGAGAGGAAGAGGGAGGCTAGTGGTGGTGCTTGGTGGGACTAGAATGGCGTAAGGCGACGCTAGAGCCATCGGTGGTAGATCTAGGCCATGAGAGACCCATTCGGAAGAGGGAGAACCATGGGGGAGGAAGAGGAGTTATGGTGGCTTGGGCCTGGTCGCCGGTGAAGGGAGGAGCTACTAGTGGGGTGCAGTGGCCTGGGTGCCATGTATGGCGGTGTGGGATGAGAGAAACCATGTGCTATACCCATTTTTGGGTTGTGCTACTGTGGTGAAGAGAGAGGCTTACGGGGGAGGAAAACCAGAATGGAGGAGGGAGGAGGTGCTGGGGAGTTCACAGGTGGTGGTCATGACTAATGATGGCCAGCGGTGGCTGAGTTGGGAGGAGAAGAACAAGCTCGGCTTGGGGGGAGAGCTGCTACCCTCGGGCTTGGAGAGAGAGAGAGAGAGGAAAGGAAAAAGTGAGGAGAAAAAGCTAGGAGCTGGGTGTTTAATCTAGGCCCTTCATCTTGGGATCCACAAAACAATCTAACAGTGAGTTTAAATACTAATTTGAAAATACGTAAACCTTTATTTAATTTAAAACACTGAGAGGAATTAAGATAAAATATTATTTTATGAACTAAAGTTCATAAAATAATATTCCTTCATCATTAATTAAAATGATGAAGTCTTGTTAATCACTTGAAGAGAATACAACCATTTAAATTAATTTAGAGTTTTCAACATATTTTAAATCTCATAATATTTTTAAATGACTGAAATCATTTAAATTAAATAATTTTCTGCAATTACAATATTTTTGGAGCTCTTCAAAAATATTATAATTATCTTATTAAAAAATAACCTTAGTCAGATAACCCTGAAAATATCACATGCAAATATTTCCAGGACATTTAAAAATATTCGTAAGATTTAAAATACCAGGCTTGCTTTAAAATCTGCTTGGTATTTTTTAAAACTCACTATCAAGGTTTGGCAAGTAGAACTAGGCTCGTAAATATAAAAGAAAGAAAGATCAGGTTGTTACAATCGAGGAGATAAGAGTTTTGATTAGAACATTCAAATCAAAAACGGTGTCACTTCTTTTTTCTTAGAAGAGTTGGGGCACCATAGTAACAACAAAACACTTGGGGGGTTACAAGATTAAAAAGTAAAAAAACACCCAAAACCCAAGTGTCCAAAAAAAAAAAAACCTTATACTCTATATCTATAAAAACCAACAGTATTCAAAGGAAGACAAAAAACAGTGAAACATGAAACAGGACTATAAAGTCTAAAGGTAGGAAGACCCATTTTGTCAACTTTCATGATCCCTAAGTTTGTGTGGTACATCATTGAGAGTCGCTCATGTTCCAAATTTCTGATCCGAAGCCCAACGAGCTAGAAAATCTACCCCTACATTACCTTCTCTAAAGACATGCATAATCTTAATTTCCAATGTAGAGAGTATGGCTTGTATCCTTTCCCAATAGTCTTCTAGGTACCATATGCTACATCTTCCTTTTGCCAACCAATTAGTGACTAAGAAAGAATCTACTTTAGTCTCAACTTTTTGAATAGCCAAATCTTTGCAGTGGTGTAAGACATAATATAAAGCTCGAAGTTCAGGTTCATTATTAGTCCCAACACCCAACTCTTTAGTAAAGGCCCATTTTAGACGACCCTTATCATCTCTAATTAATCTGCCTATGCCCATACGACCAGGATTGCCTAAAGAACTCCCATCCACATTAAGTTCAAGCCATCCCACAGTTGGTTTATTCCATTTCACATGACAAGCTCTTGGTCTAGTAGCAACTTTTATCAAAATACAGTAATTTTGTAAAATGTTTTCATCCCCATCCTTAAACTTTTTGCTAGCACGCAATCTTGAACCAACCCTAGCTATCACTGCTTTTATCAACCCCTACAGGGTATCCACATTATTCAATTTTCCTTTCATGCAAGCTTTGCATCTCCAAACCCAAAGGGGCCAAATTATAATAAAAGGAACAAGACCAAGCAAAGTACCTTTTTGCGATGCATGAGTTGCCCTCCAAAGCCATAGCTCCATATTAGCTTTCCAAGATCTACTTGGGTCATACAGCATACCCATATGTAAGGAAGCTCGTCACCAAATATTCGTTGCAGTCATCACTATTGCAAGGACATGACCTTGATCTTCCATACACCCCTAAGCACAACACTCACATTTAGAAGCCAAAGGAATCCCCAAATCACTAATATGAGCATCAACACTAAGGCTAAAATTTAAAGTCTTCCAAATAGTAATCAAATATTTCTTAGGAAGAGCGGAATGCCATATCCAAGATGCCCAGTTCGATTTTGGTGCACAAACAATGATGCAATCCGATTAGAAATCTCCATTCAAAGTCCGTTTCCAAATCAGCCCATCTGGACCCCCTTTATGCTCCCCTAGGCAATTCAAGATTTCTTCCAATCTTGACTCCCTCACCAATTCTTTTAACAAATCCCCATCCCATCCATTCTGAATTCTGCATTCCCTTATCTTTAAAGATGGATGCAAAGAAATCTCACAAGACTCTATAAGAGATCCTGTTTTTAACCAAGGATCTCGCCAAAAGGAAACCTGTCCATCCTCAAGCCACCACCAAGCATGACTAAAAACCTTCGGAACCATAGCCATGATACATTTCCAGAATAAAGAGCCTTTATGAGTATCCACCAAAGTCACATGCTAGCCTTTAAAATACTTATTCTTGAAGAAATTCGCCCATGGAAAATCGTGGGTCAATAAATTCCAAGAAAGCTTCATGAATAGCGAAGATTGAACCTCCTCTAGTTTTCATAAACCTAGACCCCCTTCCTAGGTTGGGGAGCAAACCTTCTGCCAAGCATTAAGAAAATTTACTCTCAATTGACTTCATGTCAATGAAGCCACAATGATCAATGAATTCATTAAAATCATCCATAGCAGCCCTTAAACGATGTCTACCACCCCTTCTTTCCTCCTCTCTCCGAATAATATTAAAATCCCCAAGACATAACCAAGGAGTTTCTTGCACGACATCCAACTGTAACAATCTCTAGAGATCTCTTCTTTCCACATGATTACATTTAGCATAAACCACAGACAATCAATTGCCGAGAATTAATAAACATAGAAACTATGATATGTTGAGCACTGAAATTAGTGATTGAGATCTACAAACCTTTACCCCAAAGCAACCAAAGTTTACCACCAGCACATTGATTAGAGAATCAATTCTCAAAATTCAACCTGTTTTTCAAACTATCAATCCTATTATCATATGCAAATGGCTCAGCTAACATAATAAAATTCAGATGCAATTTCCTAACTAGCTTACACAACCTTCTCCGTGATGATATAAGACCACGGATATTTAAAAAAAAAGGGTTACAAATCATAAATCCTTGCAGATTGGTTTGCGAGGAACTCGAGTCAAACTTCTGAGTGTTCTTCACTCTTAGCCTGGTATTTTCCATTTTGAGCATTACTATCTAAAGGATATTGTTTGTTTTTACTCAAATGTTCCCCATTCTCATTTTCTGGTTCTGAGACACTTTCTTCAACGATTTCAAGTCCCATAGTACCCAAATTATTTTGGTCCACTTGCCCTATATCTTGCGGCTCTTGCGAAGAATCATTTTTTGGCATATTTGCCGGCACCATTTTAGCAATCATTTATTCAATAACCAAATTGACATTCACCTCCGAACATAGAGGTTGAAAAATAGAATTGTTCACTATCTCTAACACAATAGGAACTGACATCAAAGAAACATTAACCTTAGTTTTGAAATCCTCCATATTTCCAGGTGCAATGATGTCTTGATCCCTTTATTTTGACCTAAAAAACATGGCATTACCCTCAATTTCTGCCATTGTATGATCCCTATTTTTATCAACTTTCTCCCCCTCAATTTTTTTCATGATACTACCCCCCAGTCCTATGATAGATGAACCTCCTTCGAAAAGCTAGGACCAGCCTCTACCAAATTAACCATGCCAGACTCTAATATCGGCAAAGAAACATTTGAGTCATGCTTTGCCTCCTTAGGACTTTCCAACACATTTACTTGAATCTAAACAATATTTCTGTTCATTATCTCTGACACAACACAACTTGACATCAAAGAAGCATTAACCTCAGTTTTGGATTTGTCAATCTTCCCAGATTCAATGTTATCTTCATCTGTTTGTTTTGACCATAAAATCAAGGCATTAACCTTCAGTTTCTGCAATGGTAGTGTCCCCATTTTTATCAACTTGTTCCCTCTCCATTTCTGTCATAGTAATACCCCCAGGCCCTTGATAATCAATAGGATGGTGCTCTTTCAAAAAGCTAGGACTAGCCCCCGCAAGATCAACCATGCCCGACTCCAATCTCGGCAAAGACTCTGCTTCCTTAGGATTTTCCCCCACATTTGCTTAACTTTGTGGCTTCCATTCTTGCACAAGTTTCTCACTTCCTTTCAATTGCTGATCACCAACTTTCTTAGCCCCCCCCCCCCCCCCCCCCCTCTTTTCCTTTTACACCTTTTTAAACTATGGCCTTGAACCCTACATCTAGAGCAAAAGGTAGGAAGAGTTTCACACTCAACCTCAACATATAAGCTAGGAAAATGATGGGGAGTACCAATCCAAATTCCCCGTACAGGTTCCAAAGATGCATCCATTTCAAGACAAACTCTCGCGACATCAGTTTTGGTGGCACATTTAGTAGCATTGTCACGACATAAGAAACACCCAATTGGAGCAGTTATATTCTTCAAACAAAGATTCATGGTCAAAGTAGGGGCAAACTGAGAAGAAAGACCCAAACTGGGACCAGGGAGGGTTTGGTTTCCTCATCAAAATTAGGATGGTTATGAAAGTCACGGTAAGGCACCCCATCAATGTTTGTAGCTTCCCTCAATAAAGCCTTCGCAAAATCAAATTCGTTAGAAAGTTGCACAAACACATTTTGAGGCTTCCTCATAGCTAAGACCACAGGTTGAAAGAGCAAATAATATCAAGGGAAGGTCTCTACTTGAGGAACTGCAAAACCATGGAGAACATGAATGGAGCACCCAATCTCTCAATCTCTTCCTTGAAAAAAATACACAAAATTCACCATCTATCAATTTGGCCAGACAAAAAGGGACTTCAACCTTAGGTAAGGGGTGTAGAGATTGCGCCACCACGTTGGTGAAATTTTGCAGCCACCCAGTGGTTGTTGTCCCAAGATTCCCGGTGGCAGCCATATGGTGCACCTTTCACTTTGTAAACCCTAGTAGAGTGTAAAGCATAATTGGTAGCATTGCGTATATTCATGCAAAGTGAAAAAAAAAAAAAGATGAATGCTACTAACACCTAGATTAAGAATAATGTCAGTTTTAGAAATCAAGGAGAATGCTACTAACCATTCAAGACATTTGCCTAGAAACCATGTATAAAAGATTTCATAACATGAATATACAACATAATTTAATACATACTAAAAACTAAAAGAGATTCTACATAATCACTAATTCAAATCAATAGAATGTCATGTACTTAACAAAATAACTTATTAATAAATAAAAGCATAAAAGTAAGCATCCCCAAGCTAAGTCTTATTCTACGTATTCATTCTTATACTAATCATCATCATGAATGGTTAAAATATAAGACAATAAAAATGAGTCAAATACTCAATAAGTAATGTGTCATATAATAAACATAATATAAACATTAGTTTTCCTTGAAAGACATATATACTCACAAATAAAAAAAATTAAACATGTAACTAGAACAATGCATAGTGTCTTACCTTTCTGTATCCAAAAGAAATTTAATAGAAAGAATTTATTTGGACCTTACAAACGCCTTGAAATCTAGAAATAATCGAGTGATTGATTAGGTGTTAGTTTATTAGCATATTTAGATTAGGACCTGCTATGGAGATCGATTGTCATTTTGATTTATTTGAGGCACTTAGGAGTACAATTTGGCGAAACAAATTATAACATTTTACTCATATGAATATTTAGAATTTCATGGTGCAGTAAAAAGTTTTGAGTTTAGAGGTGAATAGTAGATCAACTGGAGCGCACCACATGGCACCTAGTCCAAATAGTCATTGAATCGCCATTTCAGATGTTCAAATCAACGTAGGATCACTAAAAAATCTTTTTGGACACATGGCACCATCACAACCCTCCATTTGGAACCCACTTTACATTTTGGCTAGCCATCAAATAGGGTGTCAACCTTAATGATGCCCTAATGGGTGATATGCTATTTTTGTTCTAGCCCTATTTTTTCCCTAAGCGTCTCACACAAGCTTTTCCTCCTTCAATGACCACTCCATGGCCTGACCTTGTACCCTTAGTTCAGACACAAATAATATTATTATGGAAGGTCAAACAATTGAGCCTCTCACCTCAAAGTCGTCCACTCGGCCAACACACTCTAGCCCT
This sequence comes from Carya cathayensis, assembly GCA_011037825.1. Taxonomy (NCBI): domain Eukaryota; kingdom Viridiplantae; phylum Streptophyta; class Magnoliopsida; order Fagales; family Juglandaceae; genus Carya; species Carya cathayensis. Next base: position 54,932 of record QGSO01001050.1, read on the forward strand.
CCCTTTCCAGTATATTTTTCTCTTCTTGCACAAGCAAGCTTCCCATCATATGTCATTCAAACCACCAACTCCAAGTCAGCTCCATGGCCCCATGTCACCCCCTCTCATTTGCCCACACTTTGTATAAAATCTCAACTCCTTTCTAAAGAGCAAACAAAGAGTGTCTTGGAGAGAAAAGGAAAATTTGGTACTTTGATTCTTAGTTTTACTGGCTTTGTAAGTTTTATTTCCTAGCTTTAATCTCTTGTGTTTTTATTAAGATATGAGTCTTGGATATTTGGGAGAGTGTTGATTAATTTTAATTGGGAGTTTGAAGGTTGGATAATGGTATTTGGTGATAGGGTGTTTAGTTTGGATGAATGTTGTTAAGCCTTGGAAATTTGTGCTGTTTTATCGAAAAGTCTTGAAAATTTTGGTGCTACAAATTATTACCTTGGTTTTTATACAAGTTTATAGTTTGATTTATGGCATGTAAGGCTTCAATAACATAGATTTGCAGGATACTCTAAGTGTTAGAACCGCAACATGAGATGGTTGGTTTAGTTAGTCATTTTGGCCTTAGGAACCTAAATCCATGGTCTTGATTTTTATAAAACCTTGTTCTTAAAGTTTTGATTTATGGTTTAAGTTGGGTTTTTAAAGTTTTCTGACTTCATTTTGATTTATGCATGGTTTGGAGGATCTCGGGTTAATGGTAGGTTTGAGGCTGTGATTTTCTAAGATATGTTGAATATAGTTCTTAGATCAAGTTAGAACTTGAATGTGAGATATATGAATATGTTGTTTCAAGAATGTATGCATGTAAACCAAGGATTTAGTCTTTTTGTTCAAAGCCAAAGCAATGCTATGTTTCAGGTTCCATGTTTTGTGTGCAAGCCAATTTTTCATTTGGTGTATAAGTTGAGTTGTGTTACTTAGTCATGCAGGTTATCAATTAGGATTGAGTGATTAACATCTTAGAGGTTAATATTTATGAACTTTTGGAGTCCTTGGTGTTAAAATGCAATAGAAAGGCCAAAAACATCAAGATTAGGTCAAACCCCAATATTAAGTTCGGTTTGACCAAATCTTGATGTTTTGTATGATTATTTGAAATGGCAAGATTATGATTTTGAAAAATGCTTGGTTTAGTGTCTTGGCACATGAGACTAGAATTAGGGATTTGATATTTATGAGTTGTTAACTTCTAATTGGGCATGATGATGTGTTTAATAGTCAAATGGCAAGCCAAGTGTGATTTCTAGCCTGTGTTAGTTTTGGCCATAGTGGGTTTCTCACACTAGATGTGAGTTTGTGTTAATTCTAAGTCCATAAATGGACATAAAATGAAGTTTACATTAGGTATGCAAATTTTGTAAGTTTTGGAGCCCATTGGTAATTTTCAAAATTTTAGAGGCTAATTTATAATTTCTTAAGAGTTATGTGGTAATTTTGTAAATTAAGCACTAAGTTATTAAATTTTTTTTTATGAGGTTAAGTGAGAATTTCTATTCCTATAACATCTCGTTTCTACCCATGCTACACATTCATTATGCATGGATTTCTGCAGTTAGCTTCGAACTTATGATATATTTATGTATGCGAGGTGGTAAGGTTCAAGCAATTATATTCATGTTTCGTTTATACTTATTTAATTGAAATCTTTATGGCATGTCATGTTTGTACGTATATCAGAATATTTGTCACACGCCACGATCATCTAGCATGCAAATATGTCATGGAATATTTTTTTTAGTGAAGCATGAAATGTTTAAGTTTATATCATGGTAACACCATGATACAAGACATCATATCATGAGGCAAGACATCATGGCAACTCCATGATACAAGACATCGTTTGAGTCTATCTTTGGTAAGCAAGCATGCCATGTTCATTACAGCTATGTTTTACATAAGCAAGCCCATGTGCATCCTGTATACATGTCATGTTTTATGTCATGCATGCTTAATCATACCATTGGTAACGTAGGAGCACACTTCTTGAGATTTTATAAATCTCACTATGATAGTCGTACATACCATTTCCGTCAAAATGGTAGACGATGTGTGTCAGGGAATGGTGGAATAGTGCAACCCCAACTAGACGATGTCCAATAGGCAGAGAAGGATTCTCAAGGAACATATGGAGTCAATGCTCTAGTTTTTAGATTTTATTTTGGAGCTTATAGCTGAGTTGCATGAGGGGCTTGGACCTTATTCTGCATTTTTGGATTTTATTTTTGGCAAGTATCCACTGTTGAACCTCATGAGTTAAGGTTAGTAGTCCTCACGATCTTGATTCCACTTGTGGCTGTGGGTAGAAATTCATACATGAGGATGATGACATCACTAGATGCATTACCAATGCCCCTATTCAAGAAATGCAATATGCCCTTACCTTATGGTCCCGCCATACTTATAATAACATCGGTCATGCTTGCATACCTTATCATATTTTATCTTATCATGATGCATGGAAATCATATAAAATTATGAAACGGCATAACATATCATGTATGCAAAAACCCATGGCATGTACAAATCATCAAGACACTCAAGATCACTTCTATCATAACTTGGGCACTTCAAAAGGGATTTCTAAATAAATGATATATAATACTTAAAAAGAACAATTTCGTTTACCATACAATACATATAAGGTTATGCTCATAACACTTATCTTGTAGGATTGACCAAATAATTTCTCTATATAACTTATTACTAATAACAATGAACACATATGTATACATCAATGTCAAATCATAAGCATTATCATATGTAAGAAATAAACTTAACTCCATAGATACACCATAGTATTTATTTATAAAATCCCTTTAATACCCAGAACAACTAATTTGTCTAAAATCTTATCATCCAAATGATTAACCTTAATAAAATTAAATCCTAAAATTTTATCTTCTCGTTACTTATCACAACCTCATAATATTAAACCTAACATAATATTTCTCCCAAATATATACCTTGATTTCACTTATAGCATAACCCATGAACTATAATAGTTAAATACCTCAACCTAACCCCTAGACTTAACTACGTACCTACATCACAGCTATACCACAATTCATCTTTGAAATAACATTTAGACCTGTATTTGACATATCTCGAAGCTCACAACCCATTTTAACACCAACTCGTAATATAGAGGGAGGGAGTGTAACTACATTGAGAAGCTTGATTGTGATGCTAAAGAGCTTCTTAGGACATGATGAAATCGACTAGATAGATGGTTTGTGTTCTCTATACATGGTGGGGTAGTTTATAAGGGCCCCACCAGTGTAAGGGGATAGACCACCTATGGAGCTGAGTGGAAAGAAAGATGAAGGACTACCCCCATTGGTTTGGTTAAAAATAGTTATAGGTGTTGCGAAGTGTAGTAACTCCAGTATATGGGCAAGTAACACTACATAGAAAGCCTGACTGGTACGCCCCTGAGCAAGGTTATAAAGGAATTTCCACCTTATATAAGTGAACTAGAAAAGCCTTCTAATGAGCAAAGGCGAAGAACCAGTGCAAAGTGTGCAATGATCGAGGACCTTGCTATCATGTACGAGCTTTTTAGGTCTACAGGGAAACACAAAAAAGGTGGTAGAGCTATATGCAAAAAGCCACACTCCATCTAAGGTGGCACATCAGGAGTAAGTATGATGAAAAGGATATCAGCTTGGTAAATCATATCGTCTGAACCTAGAGGTATGATCTAACGCCAGATGGGAGACCCTCAGTTGGAGAAAGACTAGGGATTGGACATAAGGAAGGTCATATAGATGTGCAGACCATGCCCTGCCAGTTAGGCCTATTGACTCAGCTTATAATGTTGTCTTCCAAGCGTAGAAGCTGTCAAAGTAATACAAGGGTAAGTCCCAAGATCGAATTCACAGGGACAAAGGGATTATCAAAGTGTTTGTGAGATTTTCTTTGTGTAAAAGATGTATCGATTATGAAGGATGAAATTTGATGTGGATCTATAATTTTAAAATTACCAAAACTAAGAGACTTAGAGAAAGTGTGTAGCAATTGAATTAAACTTGCAAGAAACAATAAAACAAACGCTTGGGTTGGGTTTGAGATTCTTTTTATTTCGGATTCTAGGTAATTTCTCGATTAACAATCCAGTCAAGGAATTGATATTCGGAAGATAAAAATTAGGCTCACATTTTTGCAATATTTTCTCAAGAAATTCTCTAATTTACTAGCCAAATTTATATTCATAATCAATCGAAAGAGGCCTTGATAAATTCAAGCTTTTGTTGTGCCTTACGTCAACAACAAAACAAGAGCAAGAGCCGCAATCTATTTTCCATTTGAATCCGTCTAGTAATTTAGTGAAATCAATATTAAACAATAAAATATTGCATCAAACTAGAATCTAAAATAAATTAAATCTCATCCCACAACCCAAGCTTTAGTAATTAGTTACACATGATATTTTTAGTAACAAAAATAAATCTAAGTAGAACCATATCAAAAACTTTAACAAGGTAATAAAATTGAAACTATAACAAGGAACTAAACTTGAAACTCATAACAAAGTAAAAAACTGAAACTCTTAACAAAGTAATAAAAACTCTTACTCTTAACAAAGTAATAAACTCAAACTCTTAACAAAGTAATAAACTCAAACTCTTAACAAAGTAAAAAAACTGAAGCTCTTAACAAAGTAAAAAACTGAAACTCTTCACAAAGTAATAAACTGAAATTCTTCACAAAGTAAAAAAAACTGAAACTCTTAACAAAGTAAAAAAAAAAACTGAAACTCTTCACAAAGTAATAAACTTGAAACTCCAAAACTAATAACTTGAAAACTAACTCGGTAATAACTTGCAAAATACAAAGGTAATAACTTGCAAAAAATATAAAGGTAATAACTTGCAAAATACAAAGGTAATAACTTGCAAAAAATAAAGGTAATAACTTGCAAAATACAAAGGTAATAACTTGCAAAAAATATAGGTAATAACTTGCAAAATACAAAGGTAATAACTTGCAAAAAATATACTCTCCCCGGCCTGCTGCCTTCCCCCCTATTTTATAGGTGCTGTCCGTGTGTTTATATGAGTGGAATACTTGCATGTGAAGTGCTTTTCTGCTGCTGTCCAAATTCCAGCCGTGATTGATGCTTTCATGCCTGTGCTTCTGATTTTGATCTGTTTTGAGGTGCTGCATATGTGAGCTGTCCGTTGATTTGCTGCTGCATGTGCCTTTATTTTCTGCTTGTGAGTGATGCCGTGTGATGCTTTCATTTTCTGCTGCATGTGCCTACTTTTTTCTGCATGTGAGTTGAATTGATGTTGTCCGTGTGATGCTGTCATTGCATGTGCATGTGTTTTTTTTCTGCTTTTGCTTTTCTGCATGCTGTTTCTGCATGTGCCGAGTGATGGTGTGATGCTTTCATTTTCTGCTGCATGTTTTGCACTTCCAGCCGTGAGTTTTCTGCATGTGTTTTCTGCTTTCATTTTCTGCATGTTGTTTCTTAACTTTCTGCATGTGTGAATTCTTTTTCTGTGTTGCTGTCCACATTTTCTGCATGTGTGAATTCAACTTTCTGCATGTGTATTTTCTACACTTTCTTGCATTTAATTTCTGCTGCTGTCCGAGTGATGCTGCTGTGTGCTGTTTCTTCATTTTCTGCTGCTGTTTCAAGTGCTGTCCGTTGGTTTTCCTGCATGTGTTTCTTAACTTTCTGCATGTGTTTTGCTTCTTTTATTTTTCTGCATGTGTGCTGCATATTTTTCTGCATTTATTTTCTGTTTTCTGCATGTGTTTTGTTCTCTTTATTTTTCTGCATGTGAAGTTGCTGCCATCCACTTTCTGCATGTTACTTTCTTGCATTTTCTGCATGTGCCTTGCTTCTACTATTTTTTTGTTTTTTTCTGCTGCTGTTTTGCCGTGTATGAGTGGTTCTTGAGCTGCTTTGCTTCATGTCCGAGTGCCAAGTTCCTGCATTAGTCGGCCCCACATCAAAATGCATGCATCTATGTTTAATTAGGGGTAATATATTATTTCACATGTCAAAGAAAATTAAGTCACATTATCTAATTAATACTCTTATTTTAACTCATAAAGCACTTTTACTCAAGATATTTAATAGTATTAATATCACATAGTTGACCATTTATCACCTATGCTCCAACTCTGATGAGTCAGAGGACTGCTTTCCGACCTTTGAATATGAGTTGGAGCTAAAATTTTGCAATTTTAGCTCCAACTTAGATTCCGATGGAAGTTAGAGTCTGACTCCGATTGGAGCTTCAATCTATGATAAAAAAATTTGACCTCCGATTAGAATTCCAATTTTGTAATGGGCTCTACTTGCCCATTGGACCAATTCCAAGCCCTAAAATTAAGTGAGATTAAATAATAAATAAATTTAATGTAATACACATTCAAAAACTCCTATAAAATAGTTCAAAACATTGATAATAGTAAAAATAATTCATTTCAAACAATCCATAAGGAAAAACATATTGAACAGTCCATAAATTAAAAACATCATCTGCAACATTGTGCTTGGTCATTGGTGATATCTAAAATTAAGATAAAAAGTCACAATCAATAAGAGGAAAAAACATTATTCAAAATCATAAAATTTAAAGAGGGTTATCAACTTATCCATACTCCATCAACTACATCCCAACTCCCAATGGTTGTCAATCTCAGACTTAGACTATCAGTCATTGATAAGTATGCTAGGGTTTACAATTATATCTATGAAATCATAAAAGTAGAAGTTAAATAGATTTATAAAATCATAAAAAGAATTAAATAAAGAGATTGAAATACTTAATAATTAGAAAACAAGTAAACTAAGGTTACCTAATTCAAGCCTATGGCTCTTAGCATCAATGCCAATGATATCTAGGTCAAGGGGTGAATCACTTATCCAGTTCTATGTGCAAATGAGGTTCTCCATGGTTGGCGGTGACAATGAACTTCGGCAAGCATCCAACACTCGACCACCAGTGCTAAACGCCGACTCAGATGCAACCGTAGTGACAGGATTGGCTAGCACATCTTAGGCAATACGAGAAAGGATTGAATGCTTGGTAGAATTAGTCTTCCACGAAGTTAATATCTAGAATACAATACTAGGTGCCTTGACCTCTTCCATAAAATACTGTTCAACCTTAAAAGTACACTGCATAATATTCCTTAATGCAATGAGTTGATGATACTTCATCATAATGTTGTAACCTCCATGATGTGGATGCAATGCTCCATCTGGGCTAATGTCATCGGTGGGAGGTGTTGGAATTGAGAGTGAGGTTCCCATTGCTTATGAAGGCTAGCCACTATTGCTGTAGTGGTTGTATAAGTCATTGAGATCACTTTTAAGCGCTGTAACAAACAACGCAACCTTCACTACCTGAGGACAGAATTTGTCCAAAATTCTATCACGACCAACTTGACTCAGGGGTCAAGGATCATAGCCACAAAGAATAATCTATTTATCTTCTCAACTTGCCCCTAATATTTATCATATTTGGTCTACATTCTCTTAGCCATACCAGATAACAGTCCACTAGGGTTATCACAACCTTCTTGCAAGTGGTGGCGTAGCGCCGAGGCCTCGTTGAACCATAAGTTATAGTCGTATGTGCAGATCCAGATATTTGTAAAGTGATGTCATAAAAAATATGCAAAAATGTGACAAAATACCCCCACACTAGTTTAATCATATGTGTCTAGCGCATCGAGCCCATTTCCTGCAGGCCCCAGCAAAGCATACTTAAGGCCTACATCCTCGACCCCCATCCGGTTGAATGCTCTTTGGTACTTCTATACCACATCCAACATCATGTATGTCGAATTCCATCTAGTTGGAACGTCCAAGTACAATGTCGTAGAACATGAAATCCCAAGTTGTTATGCTATTGCCTTGAACTTGGATAGCCTTTGGAGGGAAGCCCTCACATACCGCACAATGTTGCGGACTCTAGTAATGGAATCGTCAACCTTTTTTAACCCCTCAACAACAATTATGTTGATTATATGAGTACAACATCGAATACAAATAAACTTGTGGTCGGAAATGACATCATCTTTCACACTCGTATTCTATTTGAACCATTTAATTGCAGTGTCATTGACATTGGCATTCAACTGTAATACATAGAACTTTCTTAATTTCCTAATCCTTTATACTATTATCCATCTTTGCCTCAATGGATGCATCCGTATGATAAACAATTTCTTTGAGTTTTTTCAAATTGCACTCATTGTCGATGTAGTGTGCTGTGAAACACATGTAGGAAACGTTTTGTATGGAGGTCCATGTGTCCATCTTAAATGACACTCTTTGGCTAGTGGTAATAAACATCTTCTTCAGCTCTACCTTTTATTTGCATGCCTCTTCATACAATCTCACATCAAGGTATACCGTGATAGCAATGGAAATCGTGGCTTAATAGTATTGACAAACTTTTGGAAGCCTCTTTTATCGACTATGGTAAAATGCATCTCATATTTAATTATCATTTGTGCAAGAACATCCCTCAACATGTTCTCATTGTGCTGAGGAATGACCATTTTGGTCTAATCAGTGGTCACCAATCTGTTTGCTATCTTATATCGCTGGTGACACTTAAGATGTGTTATCAAGACAAAGGTACCTTGCTTCTTTCAATAACATCCACAAAGTTACCCACAGTGGTGGCATCTCGCCTGTGGGCTCTCACATTCACCGGAAATTTCGGTGAAAGGTTCCCATGTCCAAAACCTTTTTTTTTTTTTTTTGGTAGTTTGTGACTAAGGTGGCCTTGCAGATGGAGGTGGTAGATACGGATCATCCTTAATACTCATCTCCTCCTCCTTAATAAACTCATCATCTTCTATGTTTACTGGGAGTGGGAGTTGACTACTTGCACAAGAAGTAGCTACTTTAGAAGTGGGTCTAGTTTATCTAGATCTTAGTGTTGGTGTAGGAATTATGACATCTGGATTACCTTGTGAAGTCTCACTAGGTGAATCATCCATATCTATCGACCTCTTTGTGCTGAAAGAATGAAATAGAACATAAACTTTAATTTAGTAAAAATGAAGCAGTTCAAAATAGTTTCTTGTAGATACTAACTCCTAGTAAACATATAAACCGAAACATATTTTGAAGGAACCCATATACACAAACTATAAAAGATTGAAAAAAAAAAGGTTATGATATAATTGGAAATATAGTAGATCAAACTAATAAAGAAAGTGATATTGAAAGGCAATTAGTCAATGAATTAAGTTATCAAAGAATGCATGTGCAAAGATTGTCTTTGCAGGGAGGGGAATACGGTAGTTGAATGGTCAGGGCATTAATGGTCCTAGCTTTCGCCTGATGGCACCTCCATCCATTAAATGCCCAAGTCCAAATACTCCTTGTATATGTACCGCTGGATGTCACATGTATAATTTATTGGTGATCTCAAATTTGATGGAAATAGATATTAGATGGTAAATCCATAGATCTATTATAATTCTACTCGTATATATCTAGCTTTCCATTCAATTGCAATGGGGATGAAAATTAGATGTATAGATGTAGCCCTGACGAAGACATGGCATACTCTCAAACACCAAACTAAAGTTATGGTACAAATCATGGAGTAGGCAGGCCATCATAGGTAGCATGTGCAGAACATATAGGTTAAAAAGAAACTCAGACACGCATGATAATTATTAGTTGTCTTTCATTTGATACTCGACCGAAAAAAGAGAAAAGAAACTTAGACATGCATGATTTTACGAGCACGGCAAAATCATATTCAAAACATTGACAAATTTGGATTTTGCTCTTAATATGTCAATAAATTAAACAACAAATACTACGGTAAGTCAGATATATAGGTTAATTACATAGCTGGCTAGATATACAGGTTAATTAACAAGTTGATGACTCATCCTCAAAGTCTGATAAATTTCTCAGTGGCATTTCAAGGTGTTTTCCTAACTGTTATTATTAATACATCAAACAACTCAAGCAGTTAACTAAAGTTGGTAACCTTGTTTCTCAGTAGTTTATCATACAAATAAATAACTTTGGTTGAGTGAAGGGTGACATGAACAATAGAGATGAAAATGAACTGGTTTGAACCCGAAGAAGAGGGTATAGCAGAAAATTTCTGCACTAACTTAAACAGCCAACAACTTTGTTGCATTCTTTCTTTAAACTCCCTTCATTTAACCATAATCCCAACTACATTAACAAAGGATACGAGTGTTGAATAAAAATTGAAAAGAAACATCATTTTTTGTGTAAACAAAGCATAAAACAGCAAGGGTAGTTCTCAATGACATTTCCACAAATACCTTTCGTTCACTGTCTAAAATCAAGAACCATGATAAAACTCATCACAACCATTCCCTCAATACAATTGTCTACAATCTACACAATCCAAAATCAATAACCAAAGTCAATAACATATTATATACTTCCTTGAAACTAAAATTCCTATATTTTAAACCTAAAATTACGTTTGGATTAAGTTACATCCTAATAGAAGAAGAAGGAGACCAGACCAATTTGAAGGGGAAGGAATCCTAGGTGTCTCAACTTTCATGATAGTTTGCCTAAAATTACGTTTGGATTAAGTTACATCCTAATAGAAGAAGGAAGGTCAAAACATGAATTTTGGAGACCAGACCAATTTTAAGGGGAAGGAATCCTAGGTGTCTCAACTTTCATGATAGTTTGCCTAAAATTACGTTTGGATTAAGTTACATCCTAATAGAAGAAGGAAGGTCAAAACATGAATTTTGGAGACCAGGCCAATTTTAAGGGGAAGGAATCCTAGGTGTCTCAACTTTCATGATAGTTTGCCTAAAATTACGTTTGGATTAAGTTACATCCTAATAGAAGAAGGAAGGTCAAAACATGAATTTTGGAGACCAGACCAATTTTAAGGGGAAGGAATCCTAGGTGTCTCAACTTTCATGATAGTTTGCCTAAAATTACGTTTGGATTAAGTTACATCCTAATAGAAGAAGGAAGGTCAAAACATGAATTTTGGAGACCAGGCCAATTTTAAGGGGAAGGAATCCTAGGTGTCTCAACTTTCATGATAGTTTGAAAAGGTTAAATAAATTAATCCATAATGGTTGGGACGAGTCAAACCTAATGATGACCAATTGTAGTCATGTGAGTTGGTCGGACACGTACGTAACCTTGGAGTCTAGATGGTTAGGCTTTTATTTGGAGAAATATAAGGTTATATTTGGATTACTTCTAATGTTATACGGTAACATTAGGTATTGTTTGATCTTAGAATATAACATGACAACATTAGATAATTATCTGCTAGCTATAGCACTAGTATGTCAATTTAGTGGATTTTAAAGCGTTACTACTTAATTACATTTATATTTAACTGAAAAATAAATAAAAAAATAAAGTACTTTTTATTAATAAATTGCAGAAACGCCATTAATAATAAATGTTGCGTAGGTATAGAATTTCATTAAAAATTCAAAGAGATAGAAGCTGGTGGCACTGGTTGCTCATGATGTAAAACTCAAGCCACCATTATTATATGGTAAGGAGGGATTGCCAAGCCCGAGAGGGGCATTAGCCATCATCCACCAACCCCGAGATGGGCATTAGCCAACGTCATTTTAATCATAATACATTTTTCATCCACTAATATGACATTATCTATTTAGTATCAATTAAATATATATAATATATATAATTACCTAATTTGAATTAGGAGATAAGATGAGATTCTTTTAGATGAAAGATAAGAGTTAAATAAAATATTAGTATTATTGTTTTGAGATTTAAAAAAGTTAAATTATTTACTATATTTCGTATGGATATTTGAAAAAATTGTAATGATGAGATAAGATAAAATGATATGAGTTGAAATGATGTGAGATCACCTTCCAATCCAAACTAGCTAGGCAAAAACATGCATGCTAGCTTGTCAAATATGACAAATCTGATCACATTCATTTGGAAGGAGTGAATTCTTGAGTTCTTTTAATAATGTCAAGATCAATCTTCACATATAATTCTAATCGACCTTTTAACACAATAGAAATTGTTGAAGTGATGATGATCAGAATTGTCGTAGGAAAGATATAACACTCAACATCAGATAGCTTCAATTTGAAGCGTCTGTGTTCGTAATTTTCCTTCTGAAAATCAATAATTTACTAAGATAATTATTATCAAGGGAAATACCGAGAATGATACTTTGCTTAATAAGGAAAGAAATAAGAGCTAGACATGCAAATCAAATAACAATATCAACGCAAGAATCGTGAACTTCAATCTCAACGCATGATAGCTGGTATCATGGAATGTGTCTTAATTTAGCATTGTAATTAATTGGCCGGTTGCTATAAATTGTTCATACCATAAATTGTAACTGTGAATTGTATATAACAGCAAGCATGCTGTGATTGTATGTGTACAAAGTTATATTAATACAACAGATGATTTTTCTCTTACAATTATTACATCTTGTAAAATATTAGTTGTGAAAAGTATATATGCACAGTTGGTCCATGAAAATAGATTTCCAATTCAATATGATATTTTCAATTCTCAAGTTTGAATCTTAAAAAAGAGTACAAGACCTAAAAGAAATGGAAGTCAAGACCATATATATATATATATATATATATATAATTGGAACGTTATGTTTTTTAAGCAAAACACTCAGGAATATGGATATTCCTTTAATATTATCGATTAGTTTATTGATGGTAAATCATCAATTCCAGGGTATCACTCTATTTTTACTAACTTGAGTGGTCAAGAGCTCCAATTTTATTTTTCCCTTCTCAATACTTAGTGTCATGTCATGATAAAGCTTTCAATCTTTCATTATCAACTATCAACTTCAATTAAACATTTATTCCTTCTCGGTAAGTAGTGTCTAGATAAAGCTTTCAGTCTTTCATTTAATGGAGCATTAAAATCCCAAAGCAATATTCAATTTCTATCATAACATACAAGTCTAATTTAGATATCTCTATCTTCTTCTTCTCTTTTCTTGGCACCGGATGTCCAGAAGAATGTCTTGACTAATTTTGAATGTGCATAGACTTTCTGCAAGAAGTTTCCCGCAAGTACACCTCGAGTAATTCAAGGAGAAAATCTTATGATCCCTAGAAATTGTTTGCATCCAAGAGGATTTGAACCTTAGACTAAGAGGAAGCATACCCATATGCCCAAGGCCTTTACTACTTGAGCCAACCTCTAAGAGTTATTTTAGATATCTCTACTTACTAATTTAGCGAGTGTCTTTGGCTTTTTATTGAGATTTTTGAATTTCCCGGTTTATGTGTGGCTAGTGTAAAAACTATTTACGTACAATTTAAATATTTGTAAAGAATAATTCTACTTGTGATCTTCACATACCACACACTACATTTATTTTAATTTTTTTTGTCATTTTTCTTATAACAAGTATATAATATTTGGATGATAAGTAGAACAATTCTATTAGTTTAATAAGAATAAAATAAAATAAATAAAAAATAAGTTTTTAATATGTAAAGTGTGTAGTATAGGATGATAAGTAGCATCCCTCGTTTGGAAATACATAATCTTATCATTTCTGTAAATTCTAGTTTACCCTTAAATCTCTATTTAGTTATGGCTTCTCGATTCAATCTATGGGATTTCGATTATGACATTTACACGGCTAATAATGACTACCGTGAAACATTGGTTCTTCAAAATAATTTGACATGTACTAATGGTTTACTACGTGGTTACTTTGACCTCTAGAGTCTAGGTCTAAGAAGGACCGACTTAATGGTAAGGTCATTAAGTCATTGCCTAACCCCCCACCTCATGTAAGGCCTCCAAGAATAAAAAGTGGGGTATTTTTTTTTTTTCATAGAAAAAAAAAAACCATTTCACTGAATAAAATTTTAAATAATTTTTATATTCTTCAATGTGTGCAAGGCCTCATATGTAATACCAAATTTAATATTTAATACAATGAATTATTTATATTTAAAAAAATTAAGATCTTGCTAAATTGAAACATAAAATTTACATTAAAGTTGTTGTATTAAATATAAATTTAGAAAAAAGTTATTCAAAAATTTTGAATAAGATCTCATGTTATTGAAAATTTTAAAAATATTTTATATAATAATTTATAATTTATTATATTATAATTATGAATAACTCAGTTAAATTCTATGCATCAATTTATATCCGGCCAGCCGGCTCCGGGTCTAAGTTTGGTTTATGAGTGAGAAAATAATTTCTTTTAGATTGGTTATGAATTTATAATATTTTTAGCTGTATGGTCTATGAAAAATGTAAGAATCTCCTGGGAATTTAAATTACGTGTCTATAAAATTTTATATTAATTCATGATTCGGTCGAAAAGGCCGGCTGTCAGATCTCAGACTGCTGGGTATTGCTGTTAACTGATCTCATCTTTTCATTTTAAAAAAAAAAAATGTAGTCTGGCTTGCAACATTGGATGCCCTGCTCACATGCAACCTAGTACGTACGTACGACTACTTTCCCCTCCCTCCCTTGGTACATGTAAAAAGTGAGCTTATTTACTATCTATCATGAGTCGACCTTAAGCCTTCTTATCTAATATTATCGATCGTACTCGACCGGTTAACAAGAAACGGATGCACTCTCTCCAACATGGGAAATTCCCCTATCTATGAAGCAAATTATACGTCGTTGCTCGGTGAAACTCTGTCGTCCGTCCTCTCGAAGCTTGCACGAGTGGCTAATTCCTGAAAAGCCTCCACGATTTTCACAGTGCATGGCACAATGTCGATTAGAACTAATCCGACTGCAGCAGTTGGTACAATTTCTTGGAGATTGGCATTTTCCCAAAGGGAATTTTTTATCAGCTTGGACTTGAGATTCTCGGCTGCAAGTTTTGAGTTTGCAATATGGAAATTAACTGATGTTGACCGCTTCATTTTTTTGATCGCTGATGCTAATTCTTTCAGTGCTTTGCCAGATTCTGAACAAATCTGTATGCATGGCTCTTGAATTTCTCTTCGGAACTCGGTGGGTGTCTGTAAGGATGGCAAAAGATAGGCCACTGAAGGAATTTAGGCCCCGCTTGGTTATATAGATGAGATTAGATTAGATGAGATAAGATGTTTTGAATAGTAACAAATAAAATATTGTTATAATATAATTTTTTAAAATTAATTTTGATTTAAGATTTGAAAAAGTTAAATTATTTATTATATTTTGTATGAGAATTTGAAAAAATTGTAATGATGAGTTTAGATGAAATGAGATGAGATTTTTTATTTTGGTTAACCAAACAACGCCTTAGACTGGAAATAGAGGAGGAAGAAAGGTCTGATATAAATGCAAGAGTCTCGGTCAATTGCAGAAAAGTCTTACGTACGTAATAACTTTTGCTGTCAAAGAGAGAACTATCTGTTTAGGAAATGGGTGTTTCTGACTTACTTGGATCTCAAAGTACTTGAGGTAGCTGTTGAGGTCTTCCAGTTTGTAGGCACACTGCCGAGTCAAGGTTCCAACTTTAAGGTAACGATTCCAAGGATGACGGAACCCAAAACGATAGTGCCAAAGTTCCCATCTCGCTAAATTTGCCTGAAAATCCAAAAATAACAATGATACAAACACAGAAAGATTGAATCATTTGGTGGAAATTAATTCAAGTAACACCTCCTTTCTTTTTTGTTTTTCTTTGCTGGAGAAATATTTAAGAATATTAGGTTGACAACGTTGTACCTACTCGTACCATAGTTTCTTCCTTGTCTTTAGAAGTCAGAACGCTTTTATACCCGTGAAGAAACGATTTGTCATCCGTGGAATGCCCTTCCTCTGACAATCTGAAGTATTCCCTACCAAATCCTGTAAATTTGAATAGGTCAAGAATTGATGCTAACAATAAAACAAGGCACCAGGCCTATTCATAGCAAGAAGAAAACAAAAAATTATAAGTATTATATATATATGACATGCTGTAAAGTTTGTTTGGTTGTGCTTTGGAAGAATACCTTCTAAGAAATTCCCAAGCTTTTCCAAATTGTTAGCCATTTGGTTCTGCAGATTCTCTCCAATCCAAACAGGGCATACACAAATGCATACAATGATAGCAATAAAGCTACCAACAATGATTGTGTATAGCCTCTCGTAGGCTATCTCTAGAACCTCATCATCTTGGTAACTCGATACAGATACCAAGCAGAAAGTCAATATGAATATCATCAGTCCATAATCGTATCTAGCCTTCAGTGCAGGAAAGAATCTCATAAATGTTACCGTTGCAGCTGCATGCATAACACACGTCTCATTAACCATGAAATTAACCAGTCTGGATGATTGTGAAGTAAATATTGAATAGTAGAGTTCTACTATTACATTAACTTGTTAAAAAGATTTCACTAAATAAGTTCCCAAAATAGTTTTATAATAAAAATATTCTATTTTATAATAAAAATAATTTTAACACAACAATGGACTATGTATTTACCTATTATAAAGACAAAGATTCCAAGTACTATGGGTTGTCCCGTCCTATCGAAGAGAGTTGCCACTCGATCAACTCCGACAGCTAGCGCACCAGCGGACAACGTTGCCAGCATCCTGTTTAGGCCTTTTCCCAATGTTGCTCCTATAAATGATGGGAAAGAAAAGTTCAGCATCAGAATGTCATGTCTCCAATTCAGAATTTTATGTGCAATAATTAGTTTCTCTTAGCTTTTAAATTCATATAAATGCGACAAGAATTCTGGAAGATATATTACTCTCCTGCTTACCAACTGAAAACTCCAAGACTAGAACGACGGTTAAAACCGCCCATATTCCATTTTCACCAAAACGGTCAAAGAGCTGCCTAACATAATAGAACAAGGAAACCAACGTTATAGCCACTCCTACTTTGAGCGAATGGACTATTCTTCGGGGATCATCTTGTCCAAGTTTCTTCATCTTATTTGCAGCCTCGACTGCCATAGCCCATAACTTTACAGGCAAGGCCTTGAGCCATTCCCATGCACGAGTGAAAGGTCCAACATTTTCCAAATTTGTAGAAGCAATATCCATTGCTCTGGGTTGAAAGGAAAGATTACAGAAGTAGAGAGATAATATAATACAAGAAAATCCCTACAAGAGTAACAAAAGCTATATATCTGATGTGTGGCGAAAGTGATTGAACGAAAGAGGGAGATAAAGATACAATGTGTGTGAAAGAGAGAGAGAGAGACAGAGACAGAGACCGAGAGAGAGAGACAGAGACAGAGAGACAGACACAGGTTGGGAGGTGAAACTAGAGCTGGCAGGTGGTTCTGACTGTGCTTGGGGAGGGAGGGACCTCCCCAATTTATAACTGAGAAACGCTGTTCGTGACTATAAACATGTCACAAATTTCATGTACATGACAGGCCAAAATGACGAAGGAGGGTGGATGGAGGTCATGAATCTGGTGGCTGTTGATTCTGACTATGCATAGGGAGGGAGTGCTTGCCCCTGCTGACCTCGAGCCATTTTGTTTCAAATAGGTCCAACCAATGACATGATCAAACATGCCAACTTTTATTTTCTTTGGATTTCCAAGTTATAATTTGTGCATTCCAGGAATATTTGTGAAGTACTGTTTTTAAGAAAAAGTAGTCTTGCCCCGCATCATCAGCTGGTATATTTGTGAGAGGCAAAAATTGTCAATTGGTTTCTAAAGCAGCATACACTGTCAATTGCAATAAAAACATACAGCCAATTCATGACCTCCACGCAACCCAGCCTAGTTCACGACGTTCCTGAACTATTCTTTTTTTTTCCTCCTTTTTTTTTTTGTATTTTTTTTTTTTTATATTTTTCCAATGATTTTCTCTTCTGCACTTAAATATTAATGAACCTTCTAGTATTATAAGAGCAGTAATAGTGGGATCAACAAAATCAAAATTTGGCCAAAATTTATAGTTGACTCAACAAATTAAGCTACAGTATTTTTCACTACAACATATTTGGTTTTTAGTAACAGTTGGGAAATTGTGACAGTCCCCAAACCATCACTAAAAAGTACTTTCTATGACGGGTTTTGGAAACCGTCACTAAAGATGGATGGTATTTTTTTTACGTTCATACTGAGATGAAAATTACATTCAAACGTTACATATACGTTCGAACATTGCGGCTATTGACGTGCGAACATGAAATGGTTTGGTGCCAATGTTCAAATATTAGTAATTAACGTTCGAATGTTAGTTGTAACTTTAAGTTAAATATGATTCTAATTTAAAAATTATGTGGTTTTTAAAGTGCATAATTTGTGAACAAGTCTAAAAAATTATAATATATATTTATATATACACAATTTGTAAAATATAATTATATATTTCTATATAAATATATATTTCTATATACATATATAAAAATATATTTATGTTTATATATATTTGAAGTGCAGTGATTTAGTATT
The DNA here is from genome assembly GCA_011037825.1 of Carya cathayensis. Taxonomy (NCBI): domain Eukaryota; kingdom Viridiplantae; phylum Streptophyta; class Magnoliopsida; order Fagales; family Juglandaceae; genus Carya; species Carya cathayensis. The sequence continues at coordinate 73,309 of QGSO01001050.1, forward strand.
ATAGTTGAAAAATCTAATATTAAAGAAGATTGAGAATTGAAATTAAAAAATAATAGATATATTAAATAATATTGTTCTTACATATATTAAAAGTAAAATACAAAATATAATAGAATTTTGTAAACAACACTCAGATGAACGTGTTGTTCACGAAATTCGTACTCTGTATCTCCTCAGTCAAGGATTCAACCTTGTCATTGAGGATATCTATGAGATGGGCTATCTCGGCGACAGGCTTCTCTACAACCACGATCTATCAATCAATATGTGCAGTAATTGTGAGATCACCGCATCCACCCAAGCAGGCTGTACATTTCCCGCAGATGTACTCGCCGGCTACTAACTACTAGTCGTCACACCGGGACTGGGCTACATTGAAGGAACTAGATCCGCTATGGGGGCTGGCTGATGTCGAGGATGCCCCCTCGCCTGTCCAATGCTACGTCGATGCGTGGTCATGTTGAGGGGGCTCATCTGCTTTGTGACCTACTCACCCAGTTGGACTGGCACACTTCGATCAAGTAATAGTTGGCTGATGATGACACCGTATGTGAGGTTGTCTATGGAGACAATGCTCACCTCGTAACAGATCATCTCAAAGATGTGCAGTGGCAAATCGAGGGTATCTTCATGTGCCACTCGGATAAAAAGCTATGCCCAAGTCTGACTAAATGTGGTCTTATTTGCCATAGGATCCACGTTTGTTGCAATAATAAGTTGCAACATATGGAAGAAAGGTAGTAGATGTATTTGGTTGAATGCGTTCTTCCTCTCGATCGGCATGCAGTCTCTCTCGGTGATGATGTAGAAATCCTCATCTCGGCCATCATCCTGAGCCATATGGTCAATTCCCTTAGCCTCTGACCGGTCTACACCTCCAGCTGATGATGGCTCAATTAGGTCAGTAGAAATGCCTTCACCTGCCTCAAGTGTGCCGTGTGCAGACGTAGATGTAGATGTGCCAACCACGGCTACATCGCTAGTCTAAGAGTCAGTTGTAGTCGATGTCTAAGCTAATCAATGAATCTCAAGGTGGTTGGCGATGACATCTGGTGAAATCTCATACGAAACACCGCGTACAGTCACGATGTGAGAGGATACGTCCTGAGACATGGAGCACATCCTCATATAGAATTTCTGAACCATTGAGGGGTATACCTTTCTCCTCAATGTGCAAATATTTCCCCAGCCTCTACTGCAGAAGACATCTCTGAGGCTCATTTGCTCCCATCTAACCTCGTCAAATTGATTAATCAGGACCTCTCGTTATACCATAATAGTGCGAGCCCCGATCCGAGCAATGGTCTCAATGGCTACTTCCCTTCCCTGTTTCCTGGTATGTAAAGGATGAGCCATATCTTGAAAATAGAAAAGGAAAAAAATTATTAGCATTAGAATAGTATTAATTTTAAACTGCTTTGCATTAACGTTCGAACATAATTGGACATATGTTTGAACGTTAAGTTAAAATGTTTAGACGTATGTGTTTAACGTTGAAAAAATTACTACTTGTTCAAATGTATAGCATACACGTTCAAAAGTTAATGCATAACGGCTAAAATTTTTGATTCTATGTGTTCGAACGTTATTCCTTACACGTTCGAACATATAAGTTTCAATGGTCGAACGTCAAGATTTACTTGTGAACGTAAAATATACACATTCGAACATAAAAGGCAAAACGGAGAATAAATGTGGGAAGTAATACATCCGAATGTTTTTATCAAACGTTCGAATGTACTAAATTGTACATTCAAACATGGAATTCAAATGGCTTTGCATTTGAACCATCGTACGTTTGAATGTTCTGATTGAAACGTCTGAATGTTATGACACAGGCAGCCATTCTCAAAAATCACTACATTTTGGTCTAAATGGCCAAACGCCACTGTAGAAATAAAGTTTGAAAACCTTTTTACGGTGGCCATTTGTCCAATGACAACCTGTGGTGGCCGAAAAATGGAGTTAAAACTCCAGCCACCTAAATTTCTTAAATATTTTATTTTATTTTTATCTAAATCTTAAAAAAAACATATAAAATGATAAAATAGGAATGCCTACCTTTTTGTGATGGTTGTGGCAAAGTTTGACGGCAACGGCGAGTGTTTAACGGCTACATTGACTGTAGAGAGAAACGGGAAACATTGTGAAAATGACGTTTGTCATTTTAGTTTTTGGCTTAAATAGACAATACGTTCTAACGTAGTCTGATTAACATTCAGACATTAATGTAAACGTCTGAACGTTTATGAACATAACATTCAAACGTAAAATTAAACGTCTGAATGTGATAATTAAAACGTTCGAAATTAGTATATTTTATATATTATAATATTATATATGGTTAATATATAATATAAATTATTATATTATATTCTATATGTTATAATATATAGTATATATAATATAAAATATATATATATATATAAGTCTATATATAATATACTATATATCTTTTAGAACAACACTGTAATTAATATCTTCATTTCTATGTTGAATAAACCAGAATCTACCTTTAAGCTTTTCAAATAGTTATTTGAATAAGAAAGTAGATGATATAATCCTTCAGGTTTCAGATGGAAGATGCTAGTTTGTCAAGTACATTTTCCAAATAAGTGCTACAATGTCAAGAGGCGTGTTTGGATGTGGTTGGAGAGTATTTGCACGAGACAATAATCTGGAAGTCGGTGACGTTTGTGTTTTTGAACTAAATAAGGGCATCGAAACTTCTTTTCAAGTTGTGATTTTCCATACTGTTATTCTTTTCAGTAGTGACTTATTTTGTCTATTTTGTCTCCTAGTTTTTGGGTTACCATGTATGGTGATTGGTATACTTTTGTAAGGGACAATAAACTGCAAGGAGAAGATGTTTGTGTGTTTGAGTTGGTTAAGAGTGACAATGATATACTAAAAGTAACTATTTTTTTATTCCATAAATTATTTGAGAAATCTTACAAGCCGGTCCGTCCAAGTATCCTCATTTAACAGCCTGTAAATAATATACTGACACGTAAGCTTTCCATCATAGTTAATGTGAACCAGCACCTACATGGAAAAATATCCCTTGCTAAGTGACATAGCCTCGTCCAAAGACAACCCCCCTTGTAACCCACCCCTTCGCAGCCCCAAAGCCAGTTGCGACACAGCCCTTCACAACCCACCCCTTTGCAGCTCGCAACCCTTAACTTTTTTTTTCTAGTGTTTTTCCGAACCAATTTTAGATTTTCTCGAATACTTGGAGTTCTGATTTTTTAAAGATTTGGTGGGTCTTCTATAGAAATCCTAAATTCTTTGTCTCTTCTATCGGATTCTTGGTCTTACTTGTAGGTTTTGATTTGATAATTGATTGTAAGATATGGGTTATGTTTTGTTTTCGTCTTTGGCGGTGCGGTTTTGTAAATCTTTGCCTTGGGTGGGAATTTTTGGGTTTTGGGTGATTATGATTTGTTTTGTTATATATTTTTTTGTTTCTTTAGTTTCGGACTGCTATTTTTGTTCATTAGAATTTTGGGTTTTAGAGATGATTATGTTTGTAGAAGGATGAGATGGTTGAGGCGAAATTGGAAGAGTGTTGTCTTGAGAATAAGCAATTGACGGCCGCTTCCAACTCCTCCGTATCCAAAGGCAGTGGCAGTGCAACTCTCAAGTCCCCAAGGATGTGTAGCCCAGCTCTGACATCACGTGCTGGTGGACTGGTGGCAATGGATTCTGGTGGTGGAGGTCTAGTGATCGTTGGTTTTGCTTAGCATTGCTTTTTCGTCTACCAGCTATTTTATCTTCAAGTTCATCCAAGAGAAATCAAGCAAAAAGAAAGCTATCCCATGCGCATGAGTGTAGCGTGCGTTTAGTGTGATTGCTGAGATGAAAACTTTTAACTAGAGGGTTGTTATTATTAAAAAATCAGACTGACTGCTTAGCAGCAAAACTGGAATTATTTCCGCTATGCCATAAATTATTAATTGAAATCAATTTCTTTTATAGAATATTTTAATTTTTAAAAAATAATTAACTGTTTTTTAAGAATGTATATATTATCTTGCAGATGGGTGACAGCAAATTTATATATTATTTATAACATATTATATTAATAAATTAATAAAATATATTATATATTAGTTAGAAGATATATAACTAATAATATATATAAATATTATTAGTTATAACATATTAATATTAATATATTAACAACATAATATTAGTTATAAAATATGAAATGGTCGAATGTTTCTATTTAACGTTTGAACATGAATAGACCTTCCTACTCAATGTTCGAACATTAAATTATTAACATTCGAACGTTAAAAAAATGTTGGAAAATTCTCGCTCATTTCCTCGGCTCTTATTATAAACATTCGAACATTACATTATTTACATTCGGACATTAGAAAAATGCAGGAAATCTCCCGCTTGTTTTCCTATATATAATTAGAAACGTTCAAACGCTCATTTCCTCGACTCTTATTATAAACATTCGAACATTACATTATTTACATTCGGACATTAGAAAAATGTAGGAAATCTCCTGCTTGTTTTCCTAGATATAATTAGAAACGTTCAAACGCTACATTATTTATGTTCGGACGTTAAAAAATGCAAAAAAATTTCCGCACATTTCCTCAGCTTGTATAATAAATGTTCAAACATTACATTATTTACGTTCGAACGTAAAATTTAATTATACTTTTGAACGTCCGGACGTTGCATATGAAAACTGGCGATAAATATTAGCTTTTGAGTGTTCAAACGTCAAAATAAATGAATTGCTTTAGAATGAAATCACGCACGGGATGAAAAGAAGCCTCATTTCTACTTGATCCCGTGAGCGAAACACAGCACCCAGATAGAGAGAAAGTCATTGTGAGAGAAAGTTTGAGTGAGAGAGAGCTTGAGTGAGAGAGAGGGAGACACGAAGTGGGAGAGTTTAAGAGAGAGAGAAAATCCGTGAGAGAGGGTTAGAGAGAGAGAGAGAGAGTTAGAAAATAATTGCTAATTCACAAGAATTGGTTTGTTCTTGAAAATGGGTAAGGTGAGATTACTTACACTTAGAAATGTTTTGTGTTATTTGTTAATAAATTTGTTCTAAGTCAATTGATTATGTTTGTATATTTTTTGAAGGATTATTTGGTGGATCTTGCAACCAACTATTTGATTTGATACATTTTTTGTTGGGCTAGGTATATTTCTAAACTTTGTTGTGAATATGTCAATATATGCTTATATTGTGATTATTGTTTGTTTTATTGAATATGTTGGGAATATGTCAATATATGCATATATTGTCATTATTGTTTGTTTTATTGAATATGTTTGGAATATGTTTATATATTGTGATTCTTTTTTGTATTATTGAATATGTTGGGAATATGTCAATATATTGTGATTATTGTTTGTAAATTTTTTTTGAATATGTGGGGAATATGTTTATAGATTGTGAATTTGTGTGTGAATATTTATTATGTTGTGAATATGTGAAATTGTTGTGATCATTGTGTGTGAATATTTATTAAATATGTTGTGAATATGTGAAATTGTGATGATTATTGTTAACATTTAATATACATTTAATATGGGAATAAATATTTAATATGTAATAAGTATATATAATATATTCATACTAGTTTAATAAGACTATGATTATTATGCAACTTATAAGTAAAAAAGTTAACAATATATAAAGTCTAATGTACACATAATAACTATATTTGGTGGTAACATATTAAATATTCCTACCATTGTGACTTTCCTAATCATTATATATATATAAATTAAGAAAGTAAAATACTCTTAAAAAAAGAGGTATTGAAGTCACCAAATAAGCTGAGAGTTGGAAGGAATAAATTACTCCATATTTAATATAAAATAGAGTAATTTATATTAATAATGGATCAAATAAATGTTTAATTAGAATATACTATATACTTTTTGTCCATATAAATAAATAACTCACTCAATTAAGTATATAGATATTAGTAAACATTTTAGATATAATAACTAATTATAACAAATATGTGCTTTTACTAAAATATAATATAAATACTAAGAAATAGATAAGTATCAATTATAATAAAATATATATAATAACAATTAAATATTAATAATAAAAATTATATAATAACAAATATATATATAATAACAATTATAATAACAAATACTTTCTATATATAATAACAATTCTATAATAACAATACTTTTTATTTTTTATATATAATAACAATGTCAAACAAATAGTTATATTATTTTGTTAAATTAGATAAGATATTGTAAATATGCTCACAAGCTTCTTATCTCGGAGAGAATGATTGAGAATTATCTTGAATGAATGTCTGTCAAATTGCTTAACTGTTAAAGTCTCTCCGGCCTTGAGAGTTGTCAAAGTTTGAATGTTTGTGATAATTAAGTAATTGGACAAAAATTTAGACATTCCGTCAAGATCATTCTCAATCGTTTCTCTACAAGACAGATAGCTTGTGAGCATATTCTTCCATCAAAGCTCTAGTTGAATAATATAACACTATTATATTTGTAAGATATTGTTAATTCAAACAACATGGAAATATTGTTTGTAGTGTTTTTTGTAAGATATTGTGTGACATTACATAAATAACCTTAGACCCGTTTGGGAATTAGTGTACATTTAGGTGTACACTAATTCTTGAATTGTTTAGTATGGACAGTTTGAGATTATATTATTTGTATTGCACATTCTTATTACTCCTAATGAACACGTTTAATATTAAGTTTCGGTGTCTTTCTCTACTGTTCTTCGGATATACTGTTCGTAGGGTCACAATCCCTTTATGTAAACATGTATACTTGGAGAACTATAGAGAGGTGCTACCGAAATTTCTATTGACATGGAAAGTAGTAAAGTAACGAAATATGTACAATATGGATAATATAATCTCGAATGGGATAAGACCAACTACCTTATCAAAAGAGCAGTTCAAATTGGAGCATGACATGCATGTGAATTTTCTATGTACATGTTAATAATAGTCAACTTAGAAAGGATTATGTACCTTGTGCGCATGGAATAAGAACCTTCATTGATTTTGCAAGGGCCTCTTCTGATAGTCATGGTTACATTAAGTGTTCATGTCGATGGTGTAAAAATTGTGTGTGATAGGGTTGGATGAACTTGAAAGTTATATAGTTGTGAATGGTATGGATCTGGGATATACCTGATGGGTACTGCATGGTGAGTTGTATGCACAGTCAGCGAATGCATTGTTTGGTCATCCGAATTATTTACAGGAAATGGATGATGATTATGAGCGAGATAAGATGGAAGAGATGTTGGCTAACATTGGAGTTGGGATATTTATGTATGAGGTTGACGACAATGCCTCAAGTGGCCGAGGGATTGATTCTGAAAATTTTATTGCAATGTGGGAAGATGCAAAGTGTGAGCTTTATCCAGAGGAATTCTTCTACGTGCAAGCTGACGGCGGATGAATTTGTGCACCATTGCAGATGTGGCGGGCTAAATTATTTAAAAAAAAAAACAACGAGGGAAACGAAATAAGAAGCAAAATTTGCCCACACTTCCGTCATTTTCTCTCCCATCCATGGCGTCTAGCTCCTCCTCGCGACCACCTCCTCTGTGCGACCACTTCCCTACGACTACCATAAACGACGGAGGTGAGAAGATTGCAAATGGTCATGATCGGGGAACAGAATTCATTGTGGCGAAACTCTCATATCGGCCACCTGCTCCTGCTCATCAGAGAATAAAGGAGAGCACTTTTAGCTCTGACTTAATCTTCAAACAGGTAAGGTCCAACTGCTGCTGCTTGATTCGCTTGTTACTTAAAAAGCATATATTGTTGATTAGAGATTAGGTTGCCTGGGTTAAAATCAGTAATTTTTTCCTTTTCAACTCTGAAACGAGTAAAGTATAATATAACGAGAGTTGTGTTTGGAATAAACAACTGAGTTTTCTTTCATCGAATTTGGTCCCTGTTTTTTGGTAATTGAATAGTGTGAATGTAAATCGCTCTTTTACTCGGTAATTGATTTATTTTAACTGATATTGCCTATTTAACTTCTATTATGCGGTGGTTTGATTTTCATGTGGTGGAGTTACGCTAGACAATGTTTGGATCGATACAAAATTAGCTTAAGGATGTAAACTAAGTGACATGACATTCTCGAAGAGGATCCAGAAGATCAATAGGTGGAATGATCTGCAAGATGACATACAGTTAAAAGTGTTTAGAAATTAATGAAACTAGAACCAATAAGAAATGTCTATTAGGTTATCCTTCACATAGAAGCAAATTTCTTTTGGGTTTTGTGGCGCCACCATTTCGAGAATTTCACAAAATCGTGTACTGTTCCTGCTGCTTGTTCATGGTCCTATTCTCCAAGTGCTTGTGTAGAGAAGCAAATGTTGTTATAAATTATCATAATGGAGCAGGAACTTGACAGAATATCCACATTGCCGGAACATATTCTGCAGCACATTCTCTCATTCATTCCTTTTAAGCAAATAGCTCAATGTAGTCTAGTGTCCAAGACATGGAACATGGCATGGACTTCATTCCCATTTATGAAATTTGACAGAGAATTTTTTCATAACGTAGAACCCAAGCAATAGAAAATCAAGGAATTATATTATTTTGTTGAGAGAATTTTACTCAGTTGCAATAGACAAGAGCTATATATACAAAAGTTTGAACTTTACAAACCTTACATCGACAAGAACTCTTGGCTCTTGTGAGCAACTATTGGCTATATGATTGAGCTTAATGTCAAAGAGTTGAACCTTTACATTTAATTAGGGTATTTTCCTCACTATAGCTTGCATCAGAGTGTTCTAGTTTCAAAATCCATAACCGAGTTGTGTTTATATGGGTGCAACTTGAAGTTATTTAATTCTGGAGATATCAACTTACCAACTTGAAAAAGTTGGTCTTTGACACAATTCCTGTAAATGATCAAATAATCCAAAATCTAGTTGATGGTTGTCCTGTGGTGGAATTGTATGCTAGCTAGCTGGTGAACTCACTATCTAGATCTATACTGTTTTGATGCGACTACGTAAATTTATTTTCCTTTCTATTTTCCAGCCATCCATGCATGATCGATGATTGAAATATGCACATCTTATACAAGGCCATTTATGATATATATAGGCTTTGGCTTTGTTTATTTGTGGTAGTTTTTGGTTAATGAAGATAAGGAAAAAGGAAGGCTTTGTTTCGGGTTTTTCTTTTATTTTTTTTAATAATAAAAAAAAAAGAGTATGCAGCAGGAATACAAAATTAAAGTAAATGAGGCCACTTGATTCTGTAGTAGATATTTATATATAGAAGAAGATATGCAGTAATTATATATCCTTAATTTTTCAGTCAATGATGGGTGATCAGCACCTAAATGATATGATCAGTGTAGTATGAGACATGAATATAATTTTGTATTCATTACATTTTTATGTTACAATGATATTTGTATTAATTGATTTTTTTTTTTTTTTATGTTATAGTGAATGATCATTGGAGTTAGATGGTGAAGCTTTTGCATTATGGATGAGTTTTGTGGAGTTAGATGGTGAATGATCGTTGGAGTTAGATGGTGAAGCTTTTTTTATGTTACAATGAAGAAGGATGTATATTGTGGAGTTTATGTAACTTATTGTGGAACTTGTAATTATTATGGATAAGACAAAAACTTAAGTTTTTTATGTTGTATTTGCTGAAATTTTACAGTCCTATAAGATCCTTCTTTACATTTGTTTAATTTTCATAGCTTGTTGATTATTCGGTCACTTGAATGCTGTTGTAACTTCACCTGCATCCTAATTAATTAACTTCTTTGGCTACTAGAAACTTCATTGACTTGTTGCATTAGTGATCTATATCAATCCATGTCCAAAACATCATACTAGGATTTACTATTAAGGAGTTAGGACTTGTTCGGTTTTTTGCAGGCAGATAAAGTTCTGATGTGGATCAAGCCTTAATTTTTTTTATCGGATCTATCTCAAGTGCTCAACTCATTATTTATGATGGGGAAATTAATTTTATATTTTTTATGTTGCATAGTTAATGAGATTTTAATCATCAATATTGAATGGCATTATTTGATTGTAGAGGCAAAAATTGGCTAGGATTAGATGACTAAATGATAAGGTTTATCTTATCATTATTTGATTAAATGATAAGGTTTATTGTAACAGCCCGCTAGAAATTCAATAATAGAATTTCTATAGACTTGAGGAACCTTGCGGAAACTCCGTAAGTTTTCACGAATTGGCTAATCACAAAAGTTTTATTCTGTCAACATAGTCATTGTTATCACTCACTATGGTGCCAGAAATGCGATTATAATTGTTTGAGGTATTTAGAAGTGTCAGAATACGTTATAGTCTACACCACTAAACTCAGTTGAATATTTAGGATTTTATGGCACAATAACTCATTTTCATAATTTCGGACGAAATGCTTGTTCGAAACTACGAAATCTTTTTTAGGGACACTTCGGGGTTGAGTTTTCGTAAACGGTTTTTACTGTAGGTTAATATGAATATTTAGAATTTTTTAGTACTAAGTTTATTACGCTTTTTTTTGGAGTGAATAGTAACCTCGATGAGCGTATTAAGTGCAGTGTTTTCAAAATCACAATGTGAAATGTCCAAATTAGGTTAGAGAAGTTTTATTTGGACACTTGGCAAGATCTTAGCCACACATAGTGAATAGTATTAGACACTTGGCACAAAGATGAACCATTAGATGGATTTGTTAAGGAAATCAAGGTGTAAGATCATGCCACCTAAGCAAAACATTTTTCATCTGATCAACCAAATTGAGCCAGATCAAAGAACATTCATCAACATCTTCTCATTGTGCTGATGAATGACCATTTTCTTAACCTGTGTATCATCAGTGGCCGTAGAAGTCTTATAACTGAGTTTGGTCTGATCAGTGGTCGCCAATCCGTTCACTATCTTATATCGCTGGTGACACTTAAGATGTGTTATCAAGACAAAGGTGCCTCGCTTCTTTGAATGACATTCACAAAGTTACCCACAGTGATGGCATCTCGCTTGTGGGCTCTCACGTTCATCAGAAATTTCGGTGAAATGTTCCCATGTCCAAAACCTTTTTTTTGTTGTAGTTTGTGGCTGAGGTGCCCTTGCAGATGGAGGTGGTCAATCCGGATCATCCTTAATACCCAACTCCTCCTCCTCATTAAACTCATCCCCATCTTCTATGCCTACTGGGAGTGGGAGTTGACTATTTGCACAAGAAGTAGCTGCTTTAGAAGTGGGTCTAGTTTATCTAGATCTCAGTGTTGGTGTAGGAATTGTGACATCTGAATTCCCCTATGAAGTCCCACTAGGTGAATCATCCATATCTATCGACCTCTTTGTGCTGAAAAAATGAAATAGAACAAAAACTTTTAGTAAAAATGAAGCAATTCAAAATAGTTTCTTGTAGATACTAACTCCAAGTAAACATATAAACCGAAACATATTTTGAAGGAACCCATATACACAAACTATAAAAGATTTAAAAAAAAAGGTTATGATATAATTGGAAATATAGTAGATCAAACTAATAAAGAAAGTGATATTGAAAGGCAATTAGTCAATGAATTAAGTTATCAAAGAATGCATGTGCAAAGATTGTCTTTGCAGGGAGGGGAATACGGTAGTTGAATGGTCAGGGCATTAATGGTCCTAGCTTTCGCCTGATGGCACCTCCATCCATTAAATGCCCAAGTCCAAATACTCCTTGTATATGTAACGCTGGATGTCACATGTATAATTTATTGGTGATGTCAGATTTGATAGAAGTAGATAGTAGATATTGGTAAATCCATAGATCTATTATAATTCTACTCCTATATATCTAGCTTTCCATTCAATTGCAATGGGGATGAAAATTAGATGTATAGATGTAGCCCTGAAGGCAAAGGTAGCATGTGTAACGAAGACATGGCATACTCCCAAAGACCAAACTTAAGTTATGGTAAAAATCATCGAGTAGGCAGGCCATCATAGGTAGCATGTGCAGAACATATAGGTTAAAAAGAAACTCAGACGTGCATGATAATTATTAGCTGTCTTTCATTTGATTCTCGACCGAAAAAAGAAAAACGAAACTCAGACATGCATGCATGATTTTACGAGCACTTCAAAATCATATTCAAAACATTGACAAATTTGGATTTTGCTCTTAATATGTCAATAAATTAAACAACAAATACTAAGGTAAGTCAGATATACAGGCTAATTGCATAGCTGGCTAGATATACAGGTTAATTAACAAGTTGATGACTCATCCTCAAAGTCTGATAAATTTCTCACTGGCATTTCAAGGTGTTCTCCAAACTGTTGTTATTAATACATCAAACAACTCAAGCAGTTAACTAAAGTTGGTAACCTTCTTTCTCAGTAGTTTATCATACAAATAAATAACTTTGGTTGAGTGAAGGATGACATGAACAATAGAGATGAAAATGAACTGGCCGGTTTGAACCCGAAGAAAAGGGTATAGCAGAAAATTTCTGCACTAACTTGGACAGCTAGCCAACAACTTAATTTGTTGTATTCTTGCTTTAAACTCCCTTCATTTAACCATAATCCCAACTACATAAACAAAGGATACTAGTGTTGAATAAAACTTAAAAAGAAACATCATTTTTTGTGTAAACATAGCATAAAACAGCAAGGGGAGTTCTCAATGACATTTCCACAAATACCTCTCGTTCACTGTCCAAAATCAAGAACCATGATAAATCTCATCACAACCATTCCCTCAATACAATTGTCTACAATCTACACAACCCAAAATCAATAAAGTCAATAACATATTATATACTTACTTGATACTAAAATTCCTAAATTTAAAACCTAAAATTACGTTTGGATTAAGTTACATCCTCATAGAAGAAGGAAGGTCAAAACATGAATTTTGGAGACCAGGCCAATTTTAAGGGGAAGGAATCCTAGGTGTCTCAACTTTCATGATAGTTTGAAAAGGTTAAATAAATTAATCCATAATGGTTGGGACGAGTCAAACCTAATGATGACCAATTGTAGTCATGTGAGTTGGTCGGACACGTACGTAACCTTGGAGTCTAGATGGTTAGGCTTTTATTTGGAGAAATATAAGGTTATATTTGGATTACTTCTAATGTTATACGGTAACATTAGGTATTGTTTGATCTTAGAATATAACATGACAACATTAGATAATTATCTGCTAGCTATAGCACTAGTATGTCAATTTAGTGGATTTTAAAGCGTTACTACTTAATTACATTTATATTTAACTGAAAAATAAATAAAAAAATAAAGTACTTTTTATTAATAAATTGCAGAAACGCCATTAATAATAAATGTTGCGTAGGTATAGAATTTCATTAAAAATTCAAAGAGATAGAAGCTGGTGGCACTGGTTGCTCATGATGTAAAACTCAAGCCACCATTATTATATGGTAAGTAGGGATTGCCAAGCCCGAGAGGGGCATTAGCCATCATCCACCAACCCCGAGATGGGCATTAGCCAACGTCATTTTAATCATAATACATTTGTCATCCTCTAATATGACATTATCTATTTAGTATCAATTAAACATATATAATATATATAATTACCTAATTTGAATTGTGAGATAAGATGAGATGATTTTAGATGAAAGATAAAAGTTAAATAAAATATTATTATTATTGTTTTGATATTTGAAAAAGTTGAATTGTTTATTATATTTCATATAAAAATTTAAAAAAATTGTAATAATGAGATAAAATAAAATGATATCAGTTGAGATTATGATAAGATAAAACATGCATGCTTGTGAAATATGACAAATCTGATCACATTCCTTTGGGAGAAGCGAATTCGATCTTGAGTTCTTTTAATAACGTCAAGATCAATCTTCACATATAATTTTAATCGATCTTTTAACACAATAGAAATTGTTGAAGTGATGATGATCAGAATTGTCGTAGGAAAGATATAACACTCAACATCAGATAGCTTCAATTTGAAGCGTCTGTGTGCGTAATTTTCCTTCTGAAAATCAATAATTTAATTACTAAGATAACTATTATCAAGGGAAATACCGAGAATGATACTTTGCTTAATAAGGAAAGAAATAAGAGCTAGACATGCAAATCAAATAACAATCTCAACATAAGAATCGTGAACTTCAATCTCAACGCATGATAGCTGGTATCATGGAATGTGTCTTAATTTAGCATTGTAATTAATTGGTTGCTGTAAATTTTTCATACCATAAATTGTATCTGTGAATTGTATATAACAGCAAGCATGATGTGATTGTATGTGTGTACAAAGTTATATTAATACAACAGATGATTTTTCTCTTACAATTATTACATCTTGTGTAAATTAGTTGTGAAAAGTATATATGCACAGTTGGTCCATGAAAATAGATTTCCAATTCAATATGATATTTTAAATTCTCAAGTTTGAATCTTAAAAAAGAGTACAAGACCTAAAAGAAATGGAAGTCAAGACCATATATATATATATATATATATATAATTGGAACGCTATGTTTTTTAAGCAAAACACTCAGGAATATGGATATTCCTTGAATATTATCGATTAGTCATGCATGGTGGCTTGAAATACATTGAAGATAATGAGGTATATGCTTCTCGCCTCAGTCAAGTTGATCATAGCATGCTATAGATAACTAAATCATTTTTGTACGTTACTGATCTCTAAAGCTAGCTGCAATCCATAAATCTAAACAGTTTGAAAATCTAAACTAAATCATTTTAAAGGATTATATATATGAGAAAATCAGTTTGCAACAAATATTAATTAATTGTTTACACCGCATCCGGCGTGAAGATTAATCTAAACTGCTTAATTAAATTTTCAGCTGCAGTGGAAACTTTCAAATATCTAAAATAAAATGTATCAGAGAAAGTAAAACAAATATCATCAGATATATACTTACCCTAGAATGAGGGAAATGCAATTTTATCGAAATGAAAAATAAACATGATACACGTGCAAAAATCATCTCAATTCTCGAACATATCTTTTACCATAAAAATTTGAAACATCATTTCTTTTATTATTATATTTTCATCTATCATACTTTAACTTACGTTAGGTTTGGATAGTGACTTGAGATGAGATGAGTTGAGAAAAAAAGTTGAATTATTGTTAGAATGTTATTTTTTAATATTATATATTATTATTTTAAAATTTGAAAAATTTGAATTTTTCATTATATTTTGTATGAAAATTTATAAAATTGTAATAATGAAATAAAATTAGTTGAGAGCCCTCTCAATCCAAACTGAGCTTACTTACAAAATATTCATAAAACTCTACCGAAAAAAACATTTTAATTTATATTATTTTCAACTCAAGGTCCATACACCCCGTCTCAGAACGTTTTGTGGCCCCCACTAGCACGAGGGCAAGCCCTTGGCTCAAGGCTGGAGGTATACTCCGCCCAAGTTTATTGATGGTAAATCATCAAATCCAGGCGTATCACTCTCTGTTTTTACTAACTTGAGTGGTCAAGAGCTCCAATTTGATTTTTCCCTTCTCAATACTTAGTGTCATGATAAAGCTTTCAGTCTTTCATATAATGGAGCATTAAAATCCCAAAGCAATATTCAATTTCTATCATAACATACCAGTCTAATTTAGATATCTCTACCTTTTTTTTTTCTTGGCACCGGATGTCCAGAACAATGTCCTGACTAATTTTGAGGGTGCATAGACTTTCTGCAAGAAATTTCCTGCAAGTGCACCTCGGATAATTCAAAGAAAAAATCCGATGACCCCTAGAAATTATTTGCACCCAAGAGGATTTGAACCTTAGACCCAGATGAAGTATACCTATATGCCCAAGACCTTTACTACTTGAGCCAACCTCTAAGAGTAATTTAGATATCTCTACTTACTAATTTAGAGAGTGTCTTTGGCTTTTTATTGAGATTTTTTAATTCCCCGGTTCATGTGTGGCTAGTGTAAAGCCTATATCTTTACGTACAGTTTAAATATTTGTAAAAATTAATTCTACTTATCATCCTCACATACCACACAATACACTTATTTTTTTTTTTTTTACATTTGTCCTATGAAAAGTATATGGTGTTTGAATGATAAGTAGAACAACTCTATTAGTTTAATAAGAATAAAATAAAATAAAAATAATAAAAAATAATTTTTTAATCTGTAAAGTGTGTAGTATGGGATGATAAGTAACATCCCTCAATTGGAAATACATTTTTAATCTTATAAATTCTGTAAATTCTAGTTTACCCTTAATTCTCTATTTAGTTATGGCTTCTCGATTCAATCTATGGGATTTCGATTATGGCATTTACACAGCTAATGATGACTACCTTCACATGAAGTATCAACAGTGCTGGTCGTTCAGTGAAACATTGGTTCTCCAAAATAATTTGACATGTACTAATGGTTTACCATGTGGTTATTTTGACCTCTAGAGTTTAGGTCTAAGAAGGACCGACTTAATGATAAGGTCATTTAGGTCATTGCCTAGCCCCCACCTTATGTAAGGCCTCCAAGAATAAAAAGTGGGGTATTCTTTTTTTAATTTTATAGAAAAAAATAAAAAACCATTTCATTAAATAAAATTTTAAATAATTTTAATATTCTTCAATGTAGGCAAGGCCTCATATATAATAAAAAATTTAATATTTAATACAATGAATTATTTATATTTAAAAAAAATAAGATCTTGCTAAATTGAAACATAAAATTTACATTAAGCCTCATTTTAAATTGTTGTATTAAATATAAATTTAGAAAAAAATTATTCAAAAATTTTGAATAAGATCTCATGTTATTGAAAATTGAAAAATATTTTATATTATATTATAATTATGAATAACTCAGTTAAATGCTATGCATCAATTTATATCCGGCCAGCCGGCTCCCGGTCTAAGTTTGGTTTATGGGTGAGAAAATAATTTCTTTTAGATTGGTTACGAATTTATAGTATTTTTTGCTGTATGGTCTTGTATGGTCTATGAAAAAAGTAAGAGTCTCCTCGGAATTTAAATTACGTGTCTATAAAATTTTATATTAATTCATGATTCGGTCGAAAAGGCCGGCTGTCAGATCTCAGACTGCTGGGATATTGCTGTTAACTGATCTCATCTTTTCATTTAAAAAAAAAAAAAAATGTACTCTGGCTTA
The DNA here is from genome assembly GCA_011037825.1 of Carya cathayensis. Lineage (NCBI taxonomy): Eukaryota > Viridiplantae > Streptophyta > Magnoliopsida > Fagales > Juglandaceae > Carya > Carya cathayensis. The sequence goes on from QGSO01001050.1 coordinate 90,480, forward strand.
CAACATTCGATGCCCTGCTCACATGCAACCTAGTACGTACGTACAACTACCGTCCCCTCCCTTGTTACATGTAAAAAGTGAGCTTATTTACTATCTATCATGAGTCGACGTTAAGCCTTCTTATCTAATATTATCGATCGTACTCGACCGGTTAACAAGAAAAGGATGCACTCACTCCAACATGGGAAATTCCGCTATCTATGAAGCAAATTATACGTCGTTGCTCGGTGAAACTCTGTCGTCCATCCTCTCGAAGCGTGCACGAGTGGCTAATTCCTGGAAAGCCTCCACGATTTTCACAGTGCATGGCACAATGTCGATTAGAACTAATCCGACTGCAGCAGTTGGTATAATATCTTGGAGATTGGCATTGTCCCAAAGGGAATTGTCGATCAGCTTGGACTTGAGATTCTCGGCTGCAAGTTTTGAGTTAGCAATATGGAAATTAACTGATGTTGACCGCCTCATTTTTTTGATCGCTGATGCTAATTCTTTCAGTGCTTTGCCAGATTCTGAACAAATCTGTATGCATGGCTCTTGAATTTCTCTTCGGAACTCGGTGGGTGTCTGTAAGGATGGAAAAAGATAGGTCACTGAAGGAATTTAGACTCGAAATAGAAGAGGAAAAAAGGTCTGATATAAAAGGCAAGACTCTCGGTCAATTGCAGAAAAGTCTTATGACTTATCTGTTTAGGAAATGGGTGTTTCTGACTTACTTGGATCTCAAAGTACTTGAGGTAGCTGTTGAGGTCTTCCAGTTTGTAGGCACACTGCCGAGTCAAGGTTCCAACTTTAAGGTAACGATCCCAAGGATGACGGAACCCAAACCGATATTGCCAAAGTTCCCATCTCGCTAAATTGGCCTGAAAATCCAAAAATTACAATGATACAAACTTGGAAAGATTGAATCAATTGGTGGAAATTAATTCAAGTAAGACCGTTTATTTTTCTTTGCTGGAGACAAATTTAAGAACTTGAGGTTGACAAGTTATACCCGCCCGTACGTACCATAGTTTCTTCCTTGTCTTTAGAAGTCAGAACGCTTTTATACCCGTGAAGAAATGATTTTTCATCCGTGGAATGCCCTTCCTCTGACAATCTGAAGTATTCCCCACCAAATCCTGTAACTTTGAATAGGTCAAGAATTGATGCTAACAATAAAACAAGGCACGAAGAAAACAAAAAATTAGAAGTATTATATATATGACATGCATCTAAAGTTTTGGTTGTGGTTTGGAAGAATACCTTCTAAGAAATTCCCAAGCTTTTCCAAATTGTTGGCTATTTGGTTCTGCAGAGTCTCTCCAATCCAAACAGGGCATACACAGATGCATACAATGATTGCAATAAAGCTACCAATGATGATTGTGTATAGCCTCTCATAGGCTATCTCTAGAACCTCATCATCTTGGTAACTCGATACACATACCAAGCAGAAAGTCAATATGAATATCATCAGTCCATAATCGTATCTAGCCTTGATTGCAGGAAAGAATCTCATAAATGTTACCGTTGCAGCTGCATGCATATCACACGTCTCATTAACCATGAAATTAACCAGTATGGATGATTGTGAAGTAAATATTGAATAGTAGAGTTCTACTATTACATTAACTTGTTAAAAAGATTTCACTAAATAAGTTCCCAAAATAGTTTTATAATAAAAATATTCTATTTTATAATAAAAATAATTTTAACACAACAATGGACTATGTATTTACCTATTATAAAGACAAAGATTCCAAGTACTATGGGTTGTCCCGTCCTATCGAAGAGAGTTGCCACTCGATCAACTCCGACAGCTAGCGCACCAGCGGACAACGTTGCCAGCATCCTGTTTAGGCCTTTTCCCAATGTTGCTCCTATAAATGATGGGAAAGAAAAGTTCAGCATCAGAATGTCATGTCTCCAATTCAGAATTTTATGTGCAATAATTAGTTTCTCTTAGCTTTTAAATTCATATAAATGCGACAAGAATTCTGGAAGATATATTACTCTCCTGCTTACCAACTGAAAACTCCAAGACTAGAACGACGGTTAAAACCGCCCATATTCCATTTTCACCAAAACGGTCAAAGAGCTGCCTAACATAATAGAACAAGGAAACCAACGTTATAGCCACTCCTACTTTGAGCGAATGGACTATTCTTCGGGGATCATCTTGTCCAAGTTTCTTCATCTTATTTGCAGCCTCGACTGCCATAGCCCATAACTTTACAGGCAAGGCCTTGAGCCATTCCCATGCACGAGTGAAAGGTCCAACATTTTCCAAATTTGTAGAAGCAATATCCATTGCTCTGGGTTGAAAGGAAAGATTACAGAAGTAGAGAGATAATATAATACAAGAAAATCCCTACAAGAGTAACAAAAGCTATATATCTGATGTGTGGCGAAAGTGATTGAACGAAAGAGGGAGATAAAGATACAATGTGTGTGAAAGAGAGAGAGAGAGACAGAGACAGAGACCGAGAGAGAGAGACAGAGACAGAGAGACAGACACAGGTTGGGAGGTGAAACTAGAGCTGGCAGGTGGTTCTGACTGTGCTTGGGGAGGGAGGGACCTCCCCAATTTATAACTGAGAAACGCTGTTCGTGACTATAAACATGTCACAAATTTCATGTACATGACAGGCCAAAATGACGAAGGAGGGTGGATGGAGGTCATGAATCTGGTGGCTGTTGATTCTGACTATGCATAGGGAGGGAGTGCTTGCCCCTGCTGACCTCGAGCCATTTTGTTTCAAATAGGTCCAACCAATGACATGATCAAACATGCCAACTTTTATTTTCTTTGGATTTCCAAGTTATAATTTGTGCATTCCAGGAATATTTGTGAAGTACTGTTTTTAAGAAAAAGTAGTCTTGCCCCGCATCATCAGCTGGTATATTTGTGAGAGGCAAAAATTGTCAATTGGTTTCTAAAGCAGCATACACTGTCAATTGCAATAAAAACATACAGCCAATTCATGACCTCCACGCAACCCAGCCTAGTTCACGACGTTCCTGAACTATTCTTTTTTTTTCCTCCTTTTTTTTTTTGTATTTTTTTTTTTTTATATTTTTCCAATGATTTTCTCTTCTGCACTTAAATATTAATGAACCTTCTAGTATTATAAGAGCAGTAATAGTGGGATCAACAAAATCAAAATTTGGCCAAAATTTATAGTTGACTCAACAAATTAAGCTACAGTATTTTTCACTACAACATATTTGGTTTTTAGTAACAGTTGGGAAATTGTGACAGTCCCCAAACCATCACTAAAAAGTACTTTCTATGACGGGTTTTGGAAACCGTCACTAAAGATGGATAGTATTTTTTTTACGTTCATACTGAGATGAAAATTACATTCAAACGTTACATATACGTTCGAACATTGCGGCTATTGACGTGCGAACATGAAATGGTTTGGTGCCAATGTTCAAATATTAGTAATTAACGTTCGAATGTTAGTTGTAACTTTAAGTTAAATATGATTCTAATTTAAAAATTATGTGGTTTTTAAAGTGCATAATTTGTGAACAAGTCTAAAAAATTATAATATATATTTATATATACACAATTTGTAAAATATAATTATATATTTCTATATAAATATATATTTCTATATACATATATAAAAATATATTTATGTTTATATATATTTGAAGTGCAGTGATTTAGTATTATAGTTGAAAAATCTAATATTAAAGAAGATTGAGAATTGAAATTAAAAAATAATAGATATATTAAATAATATTGTTCTTACATATATTAAAAGTAAAATACAAAATATAATAGAATTTTGTAAACAACACTCAGATGAACGTGTTGTTCACGAAATTCGTACTCTGTATCTCCTCAGTCAAGGATTCAACCTTGTCATTGAGGATATCTATGAGATGGGCTATCTCGGCGACAGGCTTCTCTACAACCACGATCTATCAATCAATATGTGCAGTAATTGTGAGATCACCGCATCCACCCAAGCAGGCTGTACATTTCCCGCAGATGTACTCGCCGGCTACTAACTACTAGTCGTCACACCGGGACTGGGCTACATTGAAGGAACTAGATCCGCTATGGGGGCTGGCTGATGTCGAGGATGCCCCCTCGCCTGTCCAATGCTACGTCGATGCGTGGTCATGTTGAGGGGGCTCATCTGCTTTGTGACCTACTCACCCAGTTGGACTGGCACACTTCGATCAAGTAATAGTTGGCTGATGATGACACCGTATGTGAGGTTGTCTATGGAGACAATGCTCACCTCGTAACAGATCATCTCAAAGATGTGCAGTGGCAAATCGAGGGTATCTTCATGTGCCACTCGGATAAAAAGCTATGCCCAAGTCTGACTAAATGTGGTCTTATTTGCCATAGGATCCACGTTTGTTGCAATAATAAGTTGCAACATATGGAAGAAAGGTAGTAGATGTATTTGGTTGAATGCGTTCTTCCTCTCGATCGGCATGCAGTCTCTCTCGGTGATGATGTAGAAATCCTCATCTCGGCCATCATCCTGAGCCATATGGTCAATTCCCTTAGCCTCTGACCGGTCTACACCTCCAGCTGATGATGGCTCAATTAGGTCAGTAGAAATGCCTTCACCTGCCTCAAGTGTGCCGTGTGCAGACGTAGATGTAGATGTGCCAACCACGGCTACATCGCTAGTCTAAGAGTCAGTTGTAGTCGATGTCTAAGCTAATCAATGAATCTCAAGGTGGTTGGCGATGACATCTGGTGAAATCTCATACGAAACACCGCGTACAGTCACGATGTGAGAGGATACGTCCTGAGACATGGAGCACATCCTCATATAGAATTTCTGAACCATTGAGGGGTATACCTTTCTCCTCAATGTGCAAATATTTCCCCAGCCTCTACTGCAGAAGACATCTCTGAGGCTCATTTGCTCCCATCTAACCTCGTCAAATTGATTAATCAGGACCTCTCGTTATACCATAATAGTGCGAGCCCCGATCCGAGCAATGGTCTCAATGGCTACTTCCCTTCCCTGTTTCCTGGTATGTAAAGGATGAGCCATATCTTGAAAATAGAAAAGGAAAAAAATTATTAGCATTAGAATAGTATTAATTTTAAACTGCTTTGCATTAACGTTCGAACATAATTGGACATATGTTTGAACGTTAAGTTAAAATGTTTAGACGTATGTGTTTAACGTTGAAAAAATTACTACTTGTTCAAATGTATAGCATACACGTTCAAAAGTTAATGCATAACGGCTAAAATTTTTGATTCTATGTGTTCGAACGTTATTCCTTACACGTTCGAACATATAAGTTTCAATGGTCGAACGTCAAGATTTACTTGTGAACGTAAAATATACACATTCGAACATAAAAGGCAAAACGGAGAATAAATGTGGGAAGTAATACATCCGAATGTTTTTATCAAACGTTCGAATGTACTAAATTGTACATTCAAACATGGAATTCAAATGGCTTTGCATTTGAACCATCGTACGTTTGAATGTTCTGATTGAAACGTCTGAATGTTATGACACAGGCAGCCATTCTCAAAAATCACTACATTTTGGTCTAAATGGCCAAACGCCACTGTAGAAATAAAGTTTGAAAACCTTTTTACGGTGGCCATTTGTCCAATGACAACCTGTGGTGGCCGAAAAATGGAGTTAAAACTCCAGCCACCTAAATTTCTTAAATATTTTATTTTATTTTTATCTAAATCTTAAAAAAAACATATAAAATGATAAAATAGGAATGCCTACCTTTTTGTGATGGTTGTGGCAAAGTTTGACGGCAACGGCGAGTGTTTAACGGCTACATTGACTGTAGAGAGAAACGGGAAACATTGTGAAAATGACGTTTGTCATTTTAGTTTTTGGCTTAAATAGACAATACGTTCTAACGTAGTCTGATTAACATTCAGACATTAATGTAAACGTCTGAACGTTTATGAACATAACATTCAAACGTAAAATTAAACGTCTGAATGTGATAATTAAAACGTTCGAAATTAGTATATTTTATATATTATAATATTATATATGGTTAATATATAATATAAATTATTATATTATATTCTATATGTTATAATATATAGTATATATAATATAAAATATATATATATATATAAGTCTATATATAATATACTATATATCTTTTAGAACAACACTGTAATTAATATCTTCATTTCTATGTTGAATAAACCAGAATCTACCTTTAAGCTTTTCAAATAGTTATTTGAATAAGAAAGTAGATGATATAATCCTTCAGGTTTCAGATGGAAGATGCTAGTTTGTCAAGTACATTTTCCAAATAAGTGCTACAATGTCAAGAGGCGTGTTTGGATGTGGTTGGAGAGTATTTGCACGAGACAATAATCTGGAAGTCGGTGACGTTTGTGTTTTTGAACTAAATAAGGGCATCGAAACTTCTTTTCAAGTTGTGATTTTCCATACTGTTATTCTTTTCAGTAGTGACTTATTTTGTCTATTTTGTCTCCTAGTTTTTGGGTTACCATGTATGGTGATTGGTATACTTTTGTAAGGGACAATAAACTGCAAGGAGAAGATGTTTGTGTGTTTGAGTTGGTTAAGAGTGACAATGATATACTAAAAGTAACTATTTTTTTATTCCATAAATTATTTGAGAAATCTTACAAGCCGGTCCGTCCAAGTATCCTCATTTAACAGCCTGTAAATAATATACTGACACGTAAGCTTTCCATCATAGTTAATGTGAACCAGCACCTACATGGAAAAATATCCCTTGCTAAGTGACATAGCCTCGTCCAAAGACAACCCCCCTTGTAACCCACCCCTTCGCAGCCCCAAAGCCAGTTGCGACACAGCCCTTCACAACCCACCCCTTTGCAGCTCGCAACCCTTAACTTTTTTTTTCTAGTGTTTTTCCGAACCAATTTTAGATTTTCTCGAATACTTGGAGTTCTGATTTTTTAAAGATTTGGTGGGTCTTCTATAGAAATCCTAAATTCTTTGTCTCTTCTATCGGATTCTTGGTCTTACTTGTAGGTTTTGATTTGATAATTGATTGTAAGATATGGGTTATGTTTTGTTTTCGTCTTTGGCGGTGCGGTTTTGTAAATCTTTGCCTTGGGTGGGAATTTTTGGGTTTTGGGTGATTATGATTTGTTTTGTTATATATTTTTTTGTTTCTTTAGTTTCGGACTGCTATTTTTGTTCATTAGAATTTTGGGTTTTAGAGATGATTATGTTTGTAGAAGGATGAGATGGTTGAGGCGAAATTGGAAGAGTGTTGTCTTGAGAATAAGCAATTGACGGCCGCTTCCAACTCCTCCGTATCCAAAGGCAGTGGCAGTGCAACTCTCAAGTCCCCAAGGATGTGTAGCCCAGCTCTGACATCACGTGCTGGTGGACTGGTGGCAATGGATTCTGGTGGTGGAGGTCTAGTGATCGTTGGTTTTGCTTAGCATTGCTTTTTCGTCTACCAGCTATTTTATCTTCAAGTTCATCCAAGAGAAATCAAGCAAAAAGAAAGCTATCCCATGCGCATGAGTGTAGCGTGCGTTTAGTGTGATTGCTGAGATGAAAACTTTTAACTAGAGGGTTGTTATTATTAAAAAATCAGACTGACTGCTTAGCAGCAAAACTGGAATTATTTCCGCTATGCCATAAATTATTAATTGAAATCAATTTCTTTTATAGAATATTTTAATTTTTAAAAAATAATTAACTGTTTTTTAAGAATGTATATATTATCTTGCAGATGGGTGACAGCAAATTTATATATTATTTATAACATATTATATTAATAAATTAATAAAATATATTATATATTAGTTAGAAGATATATAACTAATAATATATATAAATATTATTAGTTATAACATATTAATATTAATATATTAACAACATAATATTAGTTATAAAATATGAAATGGTCGAATGTTTCTATTTAACGTTTGAACATGAATAGACCTTCCTACTCAATGTTCGAACATTAAATTATTAACATTCGAACGTTAAAAAAATGTTGGAAAATTCTCGCTCATTTCCTCGGCTCTTATTATAAACATTCGAACATTACATTATTTACATTCGGACATTAGAAAAATGCAGGAAATCTCCCGCTTGTTTTCCTATATATAATTAGAAACGTTCAAACGCTCATTTCCTCGACTCTTATTATAAACATTCGAACATTACATTATTTACATTCGGACATTAGAAAAATGTAGGAAATCTCCTGCTTGTTTTCCTAGATATAATTAGAAACGTTCAAACGCTACATTATTTATGTTCGGACGTTAAAAAATGCAAAAAAATTTCCGCACATTTCCTCAGCTTGTATAATAAATGTTCAAACATTACATTATTTACGTTCGAACGTAAAATTTAATTATACTTTTGAACGTCCGGACGTTGCATATGAAAACTGGCGATAAATATTAGCTTTTGAGTGTTCAAACGTCAAAATAAATGAATTGCTTTAGAATGAAATCACGCACGGGATGAAAAGAAGCCTCATTTCTACTTGATCCCGTGAGCGAAACACAGCACCCAGATAGAGAGAAAGTCATTGTGAGAGAAAGTTTGAGTGAGAGAGAGCTTGAGTGAGAGAGAGGGAGACACGAAGTGGGAGAGTTTAAGAGAGAGAGAAAATCCGTGAGAGAGGGTTAGAGAGAGAGAGAGAGAGTTAGAAAATAATTGCTAATTCACAAGAATTGGTTTGTTCTTGAAAATGGGTAAGGTGAGATTACTTACACTTAGAAATGTTTTGTGTTATTTGTTAATAAATTTGTTCTAAGTCAATTGATTATGTTTGTATATTTTTTGAAGGATTATTTGGTGGATCTTGCAACCAACTATTTGATTTGATACATTTTTTGTTGGGCTAGGTATATTTCTAAACTTTGTTGTGAATATGTCAATATATGCTTATATTGTGATTATTGTTTGTTTTATTGAATATGTTGGGAATATGTCAATATATGCATATATTGTCATTATTGTTTGTTTTATTGAATATGTTTGGAATATGTTTATATATTGTGATTCTTTTTTGTATTATTGAATATGTTGGGAATATGTCAATATATTGTGATTATTGTTTGTAAATTTTTTTTGAATATGTGGGGAATATGTTTATAGATTGTGAATTTGTGTGTGAATATTTATTATGTTGTGAATATGTGAAATTGTTGTGATCATTGTGTGTGAATATTTATTAAATATGTTGTGAATATGTGAAATTGTGATGATTATTGTTAACATTTAATATACATTTAATATGGGAATAAATATTTAATATGTAATAAGTATATATAATATATTCATACTAGTTTAATAAGACTATGATTATTATGCAACTTATAAGTAAAAAAGTTAACAATATATAAAGTCTAATGTACACATAATAACTATATTTGGTGGTAACATATTAAATATTCCTACCATTGTGACTTTCCTAATCATTATATATATATAAATTAAGAAAGTAAAATACTCTTAAAAAAAGAGGTATTGAAGTCACCAAATAAGCTGAGAGTTGGAAGGAATAAATTACTCCATATTTAATATAAAATAGAGTAATTTATATTAATAATGGATCAAATAAATGTTTAATTAGAATATACTATATACTTTTTGTCCATATAAATAAATAACTCACTCAATTAAGTATATAGATATTAGTAAACATTTTAGATATAATAACTAATTATAACAAATATGTGCTTTTACTAAAATATAATATAAATACTAAGAAATAGATAAGTATCAATTATAATAAAATATATATAATAACAATTAAATATTAATAATAAAAATTATATAATAACAAATATATATATAATAACAATTATAATAACAAATACTTTCTATATATAATAACAATTCTATAATAACAATACTTTTTATTTTTTATATATAATAACAATGTCAAACAAATAGTTATATTATTTTGTTAAATTAGATAAGATATTGTAAATATGCTCACAAGCTTCTTATCTCGGAGAGAATGATTGAGAATTATCTTGAATGAATGTCTGTCAAATTGCTTAACTGTTAAAGTCTCTCCGGCCTTGAGAGTTGTCAAAGTTTGAATGTTTGTGATAATTAAGTAATTGGACAAAAATTTAGACATTCCGTCAAGATCATTCTCAATCGTTTCTCTACAAGACAGATAGCTTGTGAGCATATTCTTCCATCAAAGCTCTAGTTGAATAATATAACACTATTATATTTGTAAGATATTGTTAATTCAAACAACATGGAAATATTGTTTGTAGTGTTTTTTGTAAGATATTGTGTGACATTACATAAATAACCTTAGACCCGTTTGGGAATTAGTGTACATTTAGGTGTACACTAATTCTTGAATTGTTTAGTATGGACAGTTTGAGATTATATTATTTGTATTGCACATTCTTATTACTCCTAATGAACACGTTTAATATTAAGTTTCGGTGTCTTTCTCTACTGTTCTTCGGATATACTGTTCGTAGGGTCACAATCCCTTTATGTAAACATGTATACTTGGAGAACTATAGAGAGGTGCTACCGAAATTTCTATTGACATGGAAAGTAGTAAAGTAACGAAATATGTACAATATGGATAATATAATCTCGAATGGGATAAGACCAACTACCTTATCAAAAGAGCAGTTCAAATTGGAGCATGACATGCATGTGAATTTTCTCTGTACATGTTAATAATAGTCAACTTAGAAAGGATTATGTACCTTGTGCGCATGGAATAAGAACCTTCATTGATTTTGCAAGGGCCTCTTCTGATAGTCATGGTTACATTAAGTGTTCATGTCGATGGTGTAAAAATTGTGTGTGATAGGGTTGGATGAACTTGAAAGTTATATAGTTGTGAATGGTATGGATCTGGGATATACCTGATGGGTACTGCATGGTGAGTTGTATGCACAGTCAGCGAATGCATTGTTTGGTCATCCGAATTATTTACAGGAAATGGATGATGATTATGAGCGAGATAAGATGGAAGAGATGTTGGCTAACATTGGAGTTGGGATATTTATGTATGAGGTTGACGACAATGCCTCAAGTGGCCGAGGGATTGATTCTGAAAATTTTATTGCAATGTGGGAAGATGCAAAGTGTGAGCTTTATCCAGAGGAATTCTTCTACGTGCAAGCTGACGGCGGATGAATTTGTGCACCATTGCAGATGTGGCGGGCTAAATTATTTAAAAAAAAAAACAACGAGGGAAACGAAATAAGAAGCAAAATTTGCCCACACTTCCGTCATTTTCTCTCCCATCCATGGCGTCTAGCTCCTCCTCGCGACCACCTCCTCTGTGCGACCACTTCCCTACGACTACCATAAACGACGGAGGTGAGAAGATTGCAAATGGTCATGATCGGGGAACAGAATTCATTGTGGCGAAACTCTCATATCGGCCACCTGCTCCTGCTCATCAGAGAATAAAGGAGAGCACTTTTAGCTCTGACTTAATCTTCAAACAGGTAAGGTCCAACTGCTGCTGCTTGATTCGCTTGTTACTTAAAAAGCATATATTGTTGATTAGAGATTAGGTTGCCTGGGTTAAAATCAGTAATTTTTTCCTTTTCAACTCTGAAACGAGTAAAGTATAATATAACGAGAGTTGTGTTTGGAATAAACAACTGAGTTTTCTTTCATCGAATTTGGTCCCTGTTTTTTGGTAATTGAATAGTGTGAATGTAAATCGCTCTTTTACTCGGTAATTGATTTATTTTAACTGATATTGCCTATTTAACTTCTATTATGCGGTGGTTTGATTTTCATGTGGTGGAGTTACGCTAGACAATGTTTGGATCGATACAAAATTAGCTTAAGGATGTAAACTAAGTGACATGACATTCTCGAAGAGGATCCAGAAGATCAATAGGTGGAATGATCTGCAAGATGACATACAGTTAAAAGTGTTTAGAAATTAATGAAACTAGAACCAATAAGAAATGTCTATTAGGTTATCCTTCACATAGAAGCAAATTTCTTTTGGGTTTTGTGGCGCCACCATTTCGAGAATTTCACAAAATCGTGTACTGTTCCTGCNCTGCAGTGGTTTGATTTTCATGTGGTGGAGTTACGCTAGGCAATGTTTAGATTGATACAAAATTAGCTTAAGGATGTAAACTAAGTGACATGACATTCTCGAAGAGGATCCAGAAGATCAATAGGTGGAATGATCTGCAAGATGACATACAGTTAAAAGTGTTTAGAAATTAATGAAACTAGAACCAATAAGAAATGTCTATTAGGTTATCCTTCACATAGAAGCAAATTTCTTTTGGGTTTTGTGGCGCCACCATTTCGAGAATTTCACAAAATCGTGTACTGTTCCTGCTGCTTGTTCATGGTCCTATTCTCCAAGTGCTTGTGTAGAGAAGCAAATGTTGTTATAAATTATCATAATGGAGCAGGAACTTGACAGAATATCCACATTGCCGGAACCTATTCTGCAACATATTCTCTCATTCATTCCTTTTAAGCAAATAGCTCAATGTAGTCTAGTGTCCAAGACATGGAACATGGCATGGACTTCATTCCCATTTATGAAATTTGACAGAGAATTTTTTCATAACGTAGAACCCAAGCAATAGAAAATCAAGGAATTATATTATTTTGTTGAGAGAATTTTACTCAGTTGCAATAGACAAGAGCTATATATACAAAAGTTTGAACTTTACAAACCTTACATCGACAAGAACTCTTGGCTCTTGTGAGCAACTATTGGCTATATGATTGAGCTTAATGTCAAAGAGTTGAACCTTTACATTTAATTAGGGTATTTTCCTCACTATAGCTTGCATCAGAGTGTTCTAGTTTCAAAATCCATAACCGAGTTGTGTTTATATGGGTGCAACTTGAAGTTATTTAATTCTGGAGATATCAACTTACCAACTTGAAAAAGTTGGTCTTTGACACAATTCCTGTAAATGATCAAATAATCCAAAATCTAGTTGATGGTTGTCCTGTGGTGGAATTGTATGCTAGCTAGCTGGTGAACTCACTATCTAGATCTATACTGTTTTGATGCGACTACGTAAATTTATTTTCCTTTCTATTTTCCAGCCATCCATGCATGATCGATGATTGAAATATGCACATCTTATACAAGGCCATTTATGATATATATAGGCTTTGGCTTTGTTTATTTGTGGTAGTTTTTGGTTAATGAAGATAAGGAAAAAGGAAGGCTTTGTTTCGGGTTTTTCTTTTATTTTTTTTAATAATAAAAAAAAAAGAGTATGCAGCAGGAATACAAAATTAAAGTAAATGAGGCCACTTGATTCTGTAGTAGATATTTATATATAGAAGAAGATATGCAGTAATTATATATCCTTAATTTTTCAGTCAATGATGGGTGATCAGCACCTAAATGATATGATCAGTGTAGTATGAGACATGAATATAATTTTGTATTCATTACATTTTTATGTTACAATGATATTTGTATTAATTGATTTTTTTTTTTTTTTATGTTATAGTGAATGATCATTGGAGTTAGATGGTGAAGCTTTTGCATTATGGATGAGTTTTGTGGAGTTAGATGGTGAATGATCGTTGGAGTTAGATGGTGAAGCTTTTTTTATGTTACAATGAAGAAGGATGTATATTGTGGAGTTTATGTAACTTATTGTGGAACTTGTAATTATTATGGATAAGACAAAAACTTAAGTTTTTTATGTTGTATTTGCTGAAATTTTACAGTCCTATAAGATCCTTCTTTACATTTGTTTAATTTTCATAGCTTGTTGATTATTCGGTCACTTGAATGCTGTTGTAACTTCACCTGCATCCTAATTAATTAACTTCTTTGGCTACTAGAAACTTCATTGACTTGTTGCATTAGTGATCTATATCAATCCATGTCCAAAACGTCATACTAGGATTTACTATTAAGGAGTTAGGACTTGTTCGGTTTTTTGGCAGGCAGATAAAGTTCTGATGTGGATCAAGCC
>QGSO01001051.1:0-55554 GCA_011037825.1 Carya cathayensis
ATGACCTAGACGTCCACATCCATAGGAAAATTCCGAAAGCCTTTCATATTTGAAACTAATTTTTGCTAGACTTTATTAATTCTAGGAAGTGAGAATTCATTGAACAATAGTTTATCAGTGTTAATGTCAACCCTAAGCCTTAGATATTGTCGAGGACCCATAGTTGGGGGAGAAGTTTGGTTGATTTCCAGTAACTTGTCGAGGACTAAGCCAATTTTTTCAGCATTTGTTTCTATCATCAGTTCAAGTGGAAGCTCATAGATTTGTATCCAAACAGCCGAGTAGGTTAGATATATGATAGCCTTTAAAATTCCATGGTCGATTAAGGAAAACTCGGTACTTTTCTAGTGGAGTGGAAAGGTAAACAGAAAAGTATTTAGACCCAAATCATCAATAATCAAACCATTTACAAAACTCCACACAGCCCTTATAGTGGAATGGAAGATATGCTTGTTAAGAGGTTTAGAGGAGACTAACTTACCTATAAGGGCTCGATTGGAGATACGAGTCGCAATTTCATATGCTAGCTCCAGTATTATGTCCTCCCAGGTTAAGGCTTTGGTTTGCTAGACAAGAAGGTCAATATTTGGTTGTTCCGTTGACATCATGCTTGTGAGGCCAAAGCTTAATGGGTATAGATTGTAAAAGAAAGGGTGGTTGAGAGTCAAAGCGGTGATGAGGTAGGATGGGAGAGTTGGGTAGGAAAGTGGAGGAGGGGAGATTCTATGGAGAGTGGTTAAAGCTCATCCAGATCTAGAAAAAGAAAGGTCCACTATTTTGAGATTTGAATTAATATCAGTTGAAGCAGAAATTTTTAGGCTACCAGATATGTTCATTCAAAGACACACGAAAATATATAGCCTTTGCCCTCTAGTATTGGTGTAGAAAACACATGCACATGCAGCACCTCATGCTCCATTTTTTAGGCCTGTGTGTAGCGGTATAGAAGGCCTGAACACTCCCAGGCTCCAAGGCCCAAGAAACTTAATTAATTCGTATAATTTGCACCTCACTTTCGTATTAAATATTACTCTACCTATGGGGAAAACAAAATGACATAATTAATTATTCTTTCAAATGTGTCATCTTCGTTCACCTAGTAATGTGACGCATTTTAACTTCGTATATTAATCACTTAAAAAACAAAAACTTATATTAATCAACTAGTCTAGTTATATATGACAAATCCGATAAAGAAAACATCTTTTAAAAACTAATCTAGTTTTAATTTCCATGTGCCAAAATAAATGGAAAAAAATATAAAATATAAGAAAATAAATAGATAACAAAGATAAAGAGTATTTGTCTTTTGAGCAATCTGGTCTAGGCCACTCAGAGGTTACCTGGGTGGGGGAGGGCCCTCCTCTAACACTTAAGTGCATAGTGCCCATGCACGTCTGAACAATGACATGCACAATGCACAACATGGGCATGTCATCGTGCACTCGAGAGCCTTGTGGCAGCCCGTTGACCAACAGACGGCCACCACATGGATCGCTGGCAATTTTTGTTTATGCCACAGTGCCCCGCCAATGAGGGCAGTGCATAATGTGTGGAATGGGTGCATGTTACCATGCACTCAGAGCGCCCACGGCTTTGTCGCCATGACCTCAGTGACCGATGTCGGCGGCCACCACATGGTCCATCGGTAGCTTTTATCCCAACCATGACGGTCTTCGACCACGACAGCTACGCACACGGCAGCCAATCGGTGTACATTGCCATGCAATCGAGATACCCTGGCCTAGTATCTATGGACCCAACAAAGGAGATTGGCAGCCACCACAAGGGTTGCCGACTTTTTTGTCACAAACAAGGGTCCCCGGTAATAAAGACCATGCACGCCACGCACGCTGCCCCATGCTCACCAAAGGGAGCCCCACTTCCTATGGCTTCCACAAGTCGGCAAGCAGTTGCTTGCCGCCTCCAAGATTGCCAACAATCTTTGTCACCAATGGGGTACGTAACTTTTGACCACAATGTGCATTGCCCAGCCACCCAATGGCAGACACCTCTATCACAACCTCACATGCATCTAGGCCACCCTTCCTCGACCATAGAGTGGTGGCCACACGCTCCTAAGCCCCACAGTGGCGAGAAACCGAGCTGCCAGGCCACATGCTCCTCGGCCACACAATGACAGGCACCTGTTCCTCACCCTGCCACATGTTCCTTGGCTACACTGTGGAAAGAAACCAAGCTGCTTGGTCACTAGTTCCTCAACCACACAGTGGCGAGAAACCAAGTTGCTCAACCATAGAGGCTTGTTGGCCACACACTGGCGAGAAACCAAGTTGCTTAGCCACACAATGGCAAGAAACAAGGCTCCTCGACAACACAATGGCAAGCACCCATCTGCATCTCGCTCGTAACTGTCTCACCCTTCCATCACGAACTCACCATCTCAGACTCACCTCTTGGACTCGAGAGCAGAGTTCCTTAGCCACAACTATCTCACCGTGCACACAAGTAGACTCAACTTCCAAATCAGCGATCATCAACCCATCTTAGCCATGCACGAAGGCGACCACCCCATCTCAACCACAGTGCTTTACACAACTATAGTGGATTTCACTTCATGATGAAGTAAGGGGGGGGGGGCAACAACCGATAATGGTCAAGCAAAAATCACTTACGACAAAAACATCCCAAATAAGTTGCTTGGCATCGCTAGCACCTGGATCTTCATCATCGCCGAAACATGGCTACCCACATGCCTCACCAACACTCCTCCAACCATCGTCATGCCCTAGCAAAGTAATTCAGGTTTACAAATCTCACATTTGTGATTTGGGTTATTTACACTAACTAGGTTGCCTTTTTTAGCATGAACAAACATCCTCTTCAACAAAACTGAGTCCCTTGACTCACCGCAATGCAGAAGTCGGACACAAGCCCCTTGAGTGGTCGACACTCACGCCAACAAAGCCGAGTCCCTTGATTCACTACAGAGTTTAGGCCGAACACAAGTCCTACAACGTGCCCAGACTTCCAATTATACACAAGTCCCTTGACTCGCTACGAAGTTAGGCCGAGCACATGTCCTAAAACTTGCCTAGATGGCTGGTCAAACACAAGTCCCTTGACTTGCCAACCTTTGTGCAACGAGCCGAGTGCCTTGACTCACCATGAAGTCAAACTGGGCACAAGTCTCAGGACTTGCCTAGATGGCCAGTTGGACACAAGTCTCTTGATTTGCTGGCCTTTGTGCAACCAAGTCAAGTCCCTTGACTCGCCATAAAGTCAGGCCGAGCACCAGTCCTTGGGTTTGCCCATACGACCAGTCAGACACAAGTTCCTTGACTTGCTAACCTTCGTGCAACCAAGCCAAGTCCCTCGACTTATCATGAAGTCAGGCCTAGCACTAGTCCCTGGACTTGCCCAAACAGCCACTCGGATATAAGTCGCTTCACTTGCCGACCTTTATGCTACAAGCCGAGTCCCTTAATTTGCCACAAATTTTAGACTAGGCACCAATCCCCAGACTTGCCATACAACCAGTCTACACGAGTCCCTTGACTTGCCGACTTTCATGCCACTACGCCGAGTCACTTGACTTGCCCCTAAACAACAACACCAACACAGTATCTTCCATAGCAAACACTGAGTGTTACACTCATGCCACAATAACCACCTTAGACCTACACCACACTCCAGCAAGACAATTCAGGTTTACAAATTTCACACTTGTGATTGAAGATTATTTACACTAACCGGTTTGAGTTTTGCAACATTTTCAAACATCTCCTAGTTACCTTCCCGTCGAGGATCAACAAATGGGTCAAGCCTTATGATCGCCCGGCATGCCTTACGGTGAAGTGAAGATCTGGTATTTCGGCTGAGCAACATTACTCCTCAGATAACATCTCCTTCAGGAAATGCTGAGTGTTACACTCGTGCCACAACCACCTCTCTCGAGTTATCTTCAGCAACGAGTTAACAAACAGAAAAGGCTAGGGACCACTCAGCTTCCCTAGCGCCCAATAGGCAAGCAGGTCATTCAATTACCCAATCTCTTCACACTCCAAGACGAGCTCTGCACTCGCACCTGACGTGGTCAAGCCAACCTCCCTTCTCTCACTTTACGCGATCTAGCCTATCTCTCGCACATCTTCCTCCAAAGCCAAGCTCCATGTTCACACTTCACGCTGTCGAGCCCATCTCTTGCCTAACCTCGCACTCGAAAATCCTTATTAGTTAATGCAAGCAAAATGGAAAATCAAGGACCCGCTCGCAAAATTTGTTTTTCTATGGGTTGCTACAAATTTCTGCATTTTTGTTGCATATTTTATTTTAAAGATTCTCAAGGTCCTTTTATGAACAAATTGCTCTTAAAAATCCTGGGCAACTAAAGGGGATAAAATATCCCAAGCCCAAATAAATCAAGCCAGGCCCATCAAATGGGCCCTCACTAGAAGACAAATAAGAAGAGAGGGGAAGAAAAGACAAAGATGGGATGAGGGAAAAAAGTGTGTTAAAAGGAAAATAAGGAAAGGACGTAAAAGAAGAAAAAATGAAAAAATGAAAGAAAACAAGTCAGGCATGCCAACGAGGAGTAGAATAAAATTGCTACCCCTCACCACTCCCAAGTGAGGAATAAAAAAGCAATCAGACTGGATGAGAAAGAGGGGGAACTTCGGCTTCTTCTTCAACAGCTTCTTCAACCTCACAAAAGGGCTCCAATGGGAATATTTCCTTCGCCAAATAGATCTTTGGCTTCCATTATACAGTAAGAAATGAGAGACTATGAGAGACTATAAGATACTCATGTTATAGTGGATTTCCCCTCCCTAAACTCCCTTAGATGTAAGCATTATGCTAAACCACGTAAAACTATCTCCTTCTCTATTTATTTTCCTTGCATTTACTTGTTTTATTCACTCAATTGGATGTATGTGCGGATGTCGTACAACAGCATTGAATGACTACCGGGGACTCCAAACCACACTGATCAAGACCCAAGTAGTCACAATCGGCTAAAAATGACTTTCTCTCCTTTCGGTTTGTTGCGCAAATTTTTCGGTATTAACAGTGAACTTACTCACTAATTTGTCAATTAATTAATATCAGCCATGCAAAAACCCGAATTGGGACTTCCATTGATGTTGCGTTTAAATTCCTTTAAAGTATAAATTATAAATCCAATTAACGCACATCAGCCAAAATCCAAACAAAAACGATAATTAGAGAATTAAAAATTATTAATGTGTTTTTAAAATCAATTAGATTGATAAGAGAATTATCAGAAAATATTTCATATTTTACAAAACTTCCCAAAACGTTTGTATGTTTGGGTGCCCATGTCGAATAATATCCCATATATATAAAAGAAAAATTCTTCTTATCATCCTCACACTTCACACACCACACTTATTTTAATTTTTTTTTCATTTTTTTTATAATAAATATGTATTGTATAAATTAAATAATAAATAGAATAATTTAATTATTTTAACAAGAATAAAATAAAATAAAAAATAATATTTTAATATATAAAATATGTGGTGTGAGATAATGTGTAGCTCCTATATAAATTGGCGCAACAAAATTAAAGTAGTCCGGCCCCTCTCGGCTCTGATATCACCTCGGGTTTATTAATACATGACGTCGCTTTTGAAGCAAACTTCTTATGCCATCTTGAGCCTTTTACTCGTTCAAAAATTTCATAAGATTTGCGAGTTTTGCTACATTTTATTGATTGGTTGGTCGTGGTTGAATTGATTAGAATAAGAATTTTATTATATATAGTTATTTTTATATATTTTTTAAAGATTTCACTGATATAATTAGGTAAAATTTTTATTTTATACTAAAATATGACTTAACAATCATATTAATAGAAAATATAAAAAATACATAAAAATAATTGTATATAAAATTTTTGTTAAAATAATAAATGTGTAATAAAATTAATTTACTACCCATATATATATATATATATATATAGCTACTACCCCGCTTAACAAGGTCCCATCGTGCCATTAATGACCAAGTTAATTTGTTTGTATACTTTATCCTTGCTGAGGTAAGGAAGTATGCAAGACATGCATTGGTTTTCGTTGTATAGCTTGTTTCCAAGTATATCACTGCAATTCATGTACCGGCAACTACTGCCACCTACCGACATTAAAAAATTATTGGGACTGTAGAACCTTATTGTGCTAAGTAACCGTTGAGATATATGACTTGGCTTTATCTATAAAATGGGATCAAGAGACCCAGAATAGCAGCATCTGAAAACTCAGCATTATTGACTTGGATTAATTCCGAAGATCTAAGTTCCATTATGGCCGAAGAAGTCTTGCTGTTTGGTGTGTGGGGAAGCCCTTTTAGTCGAAGAGTAGAGATGGCTCTAAAACTGAAAGGAATCCAATACAAATATTTTGAAGAAGAGTTAACCAACAAGAGTCCTACCCTTCTCAAATACAACCCCATTCACAAGAAAATTCCGGTCCTGGTACACAATGGAAAGCCTATAGCTGAGTCCCAGGTTATTCTAGAATACATCGATGAGACCTGGAAAGACTATCCCATATTTCCCAAAGATCCATACGAGAGAGCCAACGCACGTTTCTGGGCCAAATTCATTGACGAAAAGGTAGTTCATGTATATATTTTTTCCGAGTTGGAATGTTAATTGTGTTGTTATATATTCAGAATATTCTCTAATTTAATTCTGTACTTTTGCAGTGTTTGCCTGGGATATTCAATGCTTGCTGGGGTGAAGAGAAACAGCACGAGAATGCTGTAAAAGAAGCATGTGAACTTCTAAAGCATCTGGAAAACGAGATCGGAGAAAAGAAGTATTTTGGAGGAGAGGCGATTGGATTTGTAGACATTGTTGCTAACATCATAGGGTTTTGGTTGGGATTATTTGAAGAAGCTTCAGGTACAAAGTTGTTGACAAGAGAGGAATTTCCCAAACTTAGCAACTGGGCTGATGTGTTCGTGAGCAGTTGTGGCATCAAAGAAAACCTTCCTCTGGCCAGAGACAAACTAATCGCCTATTTTCGAAGTCGCTTTGGGACACATATTGATTCCTCCAAATAGAAGAAGAAGAAGAAGAGCACTTCGTCCGTAACATGCACTCGTAGTTAGTGAAAGAATTATATTTCTGTACGTATTTCATGTAATGTAATCTATTCTATTCGTACGTGTCAAAAATAAGTACTTGTGTACAGCTTTTTATTTTCATGTAATTTCGTTATCACGTCATTTTAATTGCCATAATATGTGTAGGTCGTACGGGCGAATTTCTGGTACTGTCGTGTTTAATATGAAACTTACAGATACCTATCTTTTTTCGCTCAAAGGCCTGAAAGAAGTAAATGAGAAACCGAGTGCTGTTTTGTGATTTGAATTAATATCAGTTGAAGCTGAAATTTCAACTGAAATTTGAGGCTATCATATCTGTTCATTCAAAGACACACGAAAATGGAAAAATATAGTTGCAAGCACAATTGTGCACTAATCTGTGCACCAATGTGATGTGATTGGTCAAAAAGTAGATTTTATTGAAAACAGTGTTAATTTAAATTTTAAGTATGAATAAATCAGTATTGGTACACAGATTAGTACGCAACTATGCTTGTATGTAGCAAAACTCCACGAAAATATATAGCCTTTGCCCGCTAGGATTGGTGTAGCAATCACGTGCACATGCAGCACCTCATGCCTATTTTTTAGGCCCATGTGCAGCAGCACAGAAGGCCAGAACACTCCCCGGCTCCAAGCTGGCCCTAGGAACTTAATTAATTCATATAATTAATTAGTCTTTCAAATGTGTCATCTTCGTTCACTTAGTAATGTGACGCATTTTAATTTCTTATATTAATCACTTAAAAAAAAACTTATATTAATCAATTAGTCCAGTTATATATGACAAATCCGATGAGGAAAACATCTTTTAAAAACTCGTCTAGTTTTAATTTCCATGTGTCAAAATAAATGGAAAAAAAATATAAACTATAAGAATATAAATAAATAACCACTACAAGAGAAATGATTTGTCTCAAAAAATGGGAATTTCGTCCCCAAAAGTTTTGGGAGACGAAAAATTTTTCGTTTCTATTTTATCTTAAAAAGACCGTCTCAGAAAGCTTTTGGTCCAAAAAGTATTTTTAGGGACGAAATTGAGCGGAATCAGTTGAAACCGTTCGAATAGAAAAAAAATTTCTGAGACAAAAAAATTTCGTCTCAGAATCAAGTTCGAATGAAAATTTTTTTGTTTGAACAACACTAAATGTTAATTCCAACCAATAACTATATCTGACCAAGTTCATTCGAACAAACAAGTTGGTAAGTGACTTTAGTTCGAAGAAAAATATTAATTGTTCAAACAAACAATTTATTTACAGAAATCTTCTGTTCGAACGAAGTTTTAAAAATGAATTTATTCGAATGAGTATTTAATTGTTCGAACGAACGCATGAATTGTATTTCCTGGTAAGTTCGAATGGGTATTTTTTTGTTCGAATGAGTATTTTTTTGTTCGAATGGATATGTTTTTGTTCGAATGTATGTATAAATGGTAATTTACCATTCGAACGGCATTGATCAAACAAAATGAAATTGATACTAATACAAATTGTAATCTAGGATTAGAGACAAAATTACTCACAGAGAGTAAGGTCCTTCTCTCGCCTAAAGTAAGGTTTTTCTCTCTGCTTGTGTCAGAGTTTTTTGTCTCTCAGCTTTAGGCTGTGGAGTTTTGTGCATGCATGGCTACGAACAGGTTACATCTTTATGGGAGGGTCTCAAACTCTCAGATGTAGAAGTACAAGTCGTTGTTTTATCTGATCATTCCATACAAGAAGCGTCATTGAAGGGGAAACATTGTCTTCTTTCTTTGGTTACTTCAGACAAACCTATCAACACAGAAGCTTACAAAACAACAATGACGATGGTATGGAGGTTGAAGGGTTGGGTGGAGTTCCTAGTGGTGGGTGACAATTCTATTCATATTGAATTCCAGTTGTTGACAGATAGAGAAAAAGTCCTACAAGTTCGACCATGGACCTTTGACAGATATTTGGTTGCCTTGCAAGAAGTTGATGGCAGTCTCCCTATCAATGCCATTTCTTTTACACAAAAGCCATTTTGGGTGCAACTTCATAATATGCCCCTTGCAGGTATGAATCAGGAATTTGGGAAGCTTATTGCTTCTACAATTGGGGAGGTTCTTGCAGTGGAAGTGAAGAAGGATGGCATGGGTTGGGGCAGGAGTCTTCGAGTAAAAGTGAGTGTCAATATCTTTGAACCATTGGTTCGTGGTAGATGGGTGCAAAGTGGTGAACAGAGGACTTGGATTGCATTCAAATATGAAAGATTACAAAATTTCTGTTTCAAATGTGGAGTCCTAAAACACAAAGGTAAAAAATGTCCTCTCATGCATAGAGATGATAGTGAAGAGCTGCAATTTGGTCCATGGTTAAGGGCTACCTCAATAAAAAGTAGACTGTCTGAAGTGAAAAAGTATGGTGGTGAGGGTGGTGGTTCTGATCGACCAAGGGAGGAGGAAGGTGGTGGGACTTCTGTTGGGAAGGAATCTGGAGGTCCTTATGAG
The DNA here is from genome assembly GCA_011037825.1 of Carya cathayensis. Classification (NCBI taxonomy): domain Eukaryota; kingdom Viridiplantae; phylum Streptophyta; class Magnoliopsida; order Fagales; family Juglandaceae; genus Carya; species Carya cathayensis. The sequence continues at coordinate 9,566 of QGSO01001051.1, forward strand.
GAGCCGTTACAAAAGGAGTCTTCACTTAATGCAGTTATTTCCAATAAATGAGGTGTTACTATCATGAAGCAGGCCTGTCCCTTTCAAGTAACTGAAGGCAGCAGTGGATCAGTTTTAAAGAATAATCAAACTGAGTTATTGGCACCCATCATGACTAGTAGTCTCCATAATGATCCATAATGATCCACATGTTATTGAAAGCCCACTGCCTATGGAGATGGTTACACATGGACCTGAAGCTGGTGCTGATCTTTTTACCTTCAGCTCTCAATCACAATCTCCTTTAATGAAAAGGAAATCCACCTGGAAAAGGAAGGCACGTGAGGGACCAGGTAAGGACATTATTTCTGATCCAAATTTACAAGTAAATTGTGACAAAAAAAGAGCTTTGAGATCTAACTCTTTTATGCATATGTCTTCCCAACATGAGAAAAAACAAAAGACAAATGTGGAGTCCTTTGTTGACAATATGGTGGTGGCTGCCTCGCAGCCCCACCAAGCCTAATGAGTTGCCTAAGTTGGAACTGTCGAGGGCTTCGGAACCCTCGAACAGTTCGTGAGTTGCACCATCTGGTGTGCTCTAAGTGCCCAAACTTTGTTTTTTTTTAATGGAAACAAAGTGTAACAAGAATAAGGTGGAAAGTATTAGGAATAAACTTGGTTACCAGCACAGCTTTGTTATTGAGAGCAGGGGACTAAGTGGTGGGATTTGTTTCTTGTGGAAAGATCAAATGGAGGTGGAATTACTGACTTACACTCAGCATCATATCTCATTAAAGGTGGTTGGAGAGGGTGAGCAAAGTCCTTTTTTACTAACAGGCTTTTATGGGTTTCCTGAAGTTGCTAGAAGGGCTGCTAGTTGGGAGCTTCTCAGGGCCATAAGACCTACTGTTAATATGCCCTGGATTTGTATTGGGGATTTTAATGAAGTCCTCCATAGTTATGAAAAATTTTGTGGAGCAGACAGGCCTTTCAGATTGATGGAGGATTTCAGAAATGCCTTGGAAGATTGTGCTTTGAGAGAAGTTCCATTCCAATGAGATTTCTTTACTTGGAGCAATAAAAGGGAAGGGGATTCGTTTACTAAAGAAAAATTGGATAGGGCATTGGGTAATCAAGATTGGTTTGATGGCTTTCCTGATTGTTCTGTGTCAACACTTGCAGCTCAATGTTCAGATCATGCACGTCTTCTCCTTTTATTTAACAGTGAAAATTTAATCAGAGCCTCTGGTTCAAGACCATTTAGATATGAAGCCAGATGGTTTATAAGAGATGGTTGTGAGGAAGTGATTAAAAGAGCATGGGGAAATACACTACTACAGCATTCAAGGATTAAAGAATCTATGCACGGCTTGAAAAGATGCAGTGAGGAACTGTCCAGATGGAGCAAGACTACTAATCAAAGTACTAAGCATTTGATCCAATCCAAAAGAAACCATATTAAACAGTTGCAAAGTATTAATCAAGGAGACAGAAATTCTGAAATTTATCAACTCAAGAGGGAAGTTGACACATTAATGGAAGAATAGGACTTAAGATGGAAGCAAAGGGCAAAGCAACAGTGGCTGAAAAAGGGGGACAGAAATACTAAATTTTTTCACAAATGTGCTTCCCAAAGAAGGAAAGTCAACTCTATCAAAAGGATAACAGATGATGAGGGGCGTATAATTGAAAATCCAGAAGAATTGGGCTCCTTATTTCATTCCTTCTTCAGTCATCTATTTACTTCTACAGAGCCTGTCAATTTTGAAGAATGCCTCCAGAATATACAACCTATGGTCACTCAAGAAATGAATGCAGTTCTTACAAAAGGGATCTCTAATGAAGAAATTGAAGGGGCTGTTTTCAATATGAATGGTCTTGGTTCCCCAGGACCTGATGGTTTTCCTGCTATTTTTTACCAAAATCATTGGGGAGTGATTGGTCCTGATATATGTTCAACTGTCAAGAATGCCTTTCTAGCTGCTGAGTGGCCTAAGGACTTCAATGCAACTTATATTGCTCTCATCCCCAAAGTGAAAAATCCTTCAAGAGGAACTGAGTTTAGGCCTATAAGCCTTTGTAACGTAATATACAAGATCTTGGCTAAGGTTCTGGCCAACAGACTTAAACTTTTCTTATCTTAGTTGATCTCTAACACTCAAAGTGCCTTTGTTCCCAACAGGTTGATCACTGATAATGTAGTGGTGGCTTTTGAAGCTATGCACTCTATGCAAACTGAGATCAAAGGGAAAGAATGATTCATGGCTTTAAAGTTGGATATGAGCAAGGCATATGATAGGATTGAATGGTCATTTCTTCAAGCTGTCATGTTAAGGATGGGATTTGACTCTAAATGGATTGATGTTATTCTGAGATGTGTTTCTACTGTGTCTTATTCTGTTCTTTTAAATGGAATCCCACAAAGCTCCTTTACTCCTTCTCGAGGAATAAGGCAATGAGACCCTTTGTCTCCTTACCTTTTTATTATTTGAGCTGAATCTCTAAGTAAAATGATCCAAAATGCTGAAGGGATTGGTGCTATTACAGGTGTTCCCCTGGGTAGAAATCAGGTGAGGATAAGTCATCTGTTTTTTGCAGATGACTGTCTTCTTTTCTGTAAAGCAAACCCATTGGAATGGTCTAGGTTATCTCATCTTCTAGACACCTATGAGCTGGCAAGTGGTCAAAGGCTTAATAAGGAAATATCCTCAATTCTGTTCAGCAAAAATACTAAAGATGAAGCTCGAGATCTAATCACTCAAGTGGCAGGAATTCAATCCTCTCTACCTTATGACAAATATTTAGGCCTTCCTGTGGAGATTGGAAGATAAAAAACCAAAGCCTTTAGAAGTGTTATTGACAAAGTTAGAGGGAGGATTAGCAACTGGAAATTGAAGTATTTATCTCAGGCTAGCAAAGAGATCCTTATCAAGTCCATTATCCAAGCTATCCCTACTTATTGCATGGGTGTGTTTAAGATTCCAAAGTCTCTCCTATTAGAAATTGGTCGATTGACTCAACAGTTTTGGTGGGGTCAGAAAGCTGAGGAGAGGAAGATACATTGGTGTCACTGGGATATGATGGTTAAGGCTAAAGCAGTGGGAGGCTTAGGATTCAGAGATCTTGAACATTTTAATCATGCAATGTTGGCTAAACAAGGATGGAGATTACTTTATTTCCCTCAATCTCTTGCTGCAAAAGTTCTCTCCTCTAAATATTATCCTGATGGCCAGTTCCTAAATGCTACAATTCCAAGGAACTCATCCCTTGTATGGAGAAGTCTCATGGCTGCTAAACCTTTGTTGGAAGAAGGCTTATTCTGGCGTATTGGTAATGGAGCAGGCACTAAGATATGGCACCATAAATGGTTGTCTATTCCAACTTCATTCAAAGTTCAAAGTCCTATTAGTTGTTTTGATCCTGAGGAAACTGTTTCTGCACTTATTGATCATGAAGCCAAAACCTGGAAGACAGATTTAATTGATCAATCTTTTCTTCAAAGGGAAGCTGAAATAATTAGACAAATTCCTATAAGTTTATGCAACAGCCCTGATAAAGTTGTCTGGAGATGTACTTCTAATGGAATTTTCTCTGTTAGAAGTGCATATCATCTTCAACTTGAGCTTCATCAGAGAGCTAAAGGTCAGCACTCTCAAACTCTTGTTGACAGTGAAAATTGGAACAAGCTTTGGAGGATTAAAGTTCCAAATGCAGAGAAATTATTTTTGTGGAAAGCATGTCATAATTGCCTTCTAACAAAACTAAATCTTTTTAAGAGAAAGGTTGCAAAAGATCCTTGGTGTCCTATTTGCAATCAACATGAAGAATCTATGGAACATGTCTTATGGGAGTGCGAGGCAGCTAGAGATGTGTGGTGTCTTTGCTCATCAAAACTGCAGAAACAATGTATGAACCAGATTACTTTCAGAAGCTTGTTGATGCATATGTTGCAGGATCTTGAAGATGAAGTTTTAATGGAAGTAGCTGTGGTGGCATGGAAAATTTGGAGAAGAATGAATGATTTGGTTTCTAACCAAATTTTTTCCTCCCCTTAATTGATTGTGAGACAGGCAAATCAGAAACTTGAAGATCTCACTGCTCTTTTCTCTCAACAGATAACTAATCCTACAATCATCCCTCAGACGATTCAATGGAGTGCTCCCCCTGCTGATGTGTACAACATCAACTGGGATTCTGCAATGGATAAAGTGAATTGCAATGTGGGTGTTGGGACTATTATTCGGGATTGGGAAGGAAGAGTGATTGCTTGCATGAGGATGTGCAGATCTCTATTTCCTGACTCTTACTTGGCTGAGGCTCTTGGAGCTCTACATTCTGTTAAGTTGGCTCTAGACATTGGACTAAAACATATCAAACTTGAAGGGGATGCTATGAATGTAGTAAATGACATCAAAGGCAACAAAGATAGCTGGAAACAAACTGGTTTGATCATTACTGATATCAAACAGTTGCTGCTGAGATTTGAGTCTTTTTCAGTTGATTATGCACCTAGAAGTTGTAATGGTTTGGCTCATTGCTTAGCTAGAGATGCTTTACACATTAATGATGTCCTTGTTGACATTGAGGATGTCCCTTTTTGTATTGCTTCTCTTTTGTAATCGGCTGTTACTGAATACAATTGTTCCTTTAAAAAAAAAAAAATTGTAATCTATATACATCAAATTGTAATCTATATACATCAATTTTTCAAATCTTTACAAACATCATAAATATTAAAGGCAATTAAAAAAAACAAATGAATTATGATTGTGGTGGTAGTAGTGGTATAGGGTTTTGGGACATCATTGATTAAAATTGTTCAAACATTTTTTGGATATTTAATTGTAGCCTCTCTTCTAATCTTGCTTTTAAATCTGCTGCTTGATCTAATTGGGTCAGCAACTCTTTTTCCTTCGATCTCAATCGTTCTATCTCAAGTGCAGTTTCCTCTAATTTTTTAGTCTTGTCGTCATTCGATCTGGCTTTAGAAGATGATGAAGATGTTGAGGATGGCTTCACGCAACGTCCTAAGCCCCTCAAATATCCAGAACGTGATCCAAGAACTTGAGAAAATATTTGAGCATTGTTGACAAATGATTCATCAGATGGATCCGCAGCAATGTCATTAAGAGATATCATCTTGTCCTGGAAAAAGAAAAACATTAAAATTAGTATATGTAACAAAAATATATTTAGAAAATGAAATTAAATAAACTTAAACTTACATAATTTGCCTATGACTCAGGATTGCTCCAAACACCATCACGATTTTTATGTGCTTTAACATACAATTGGGTCAGATCATAATCAGTAGGATTTTCTTCTTGCTGCAAAATGAAAATTAATATCATAATTTATACCAAAAAATTGTATATATTAAGATTTAATTGAGACAAAAATAACTAACCATTTTTTTTTACAAGCGATGAAAAGATCGAAAACCCGCGTGATGGTGTATCGTTAAATTTGATCTATTTGCTTTGTTCACTGTACTCTGTTTCTAAAAAAAAGTATTATAATTTTTATTTAATACATCTATTATATATTATTAAAAAAAAGATAGTAGCGAAATTACCTGATAAGCAGAATCTTCAAACAGATCACAAACTTTCTCCTCAATCGTTAGTCGATCCTCTCGCCAACCAAAATTTAGTTCAAACTCGTCCTTCAAATAATTATAAACAATTAGTATAATTTCAAACATTATTTAAATAAAAATGTTATACAAAGTAACTTATTACCAGACAACGATTTTTGATGTGGTCTTTCACATCTTGGGGAAATTTAGCCCAGGAGGATGTAACCATGGGTGCATACGTGAGAGTAAGTGTACCAACATAAGAAGCAAGCCAAGCTGCCGAATCCCCAGAGCCACCGATGTGATCATCAGATATATCAACTTTAATTTTACCCATTTTCCTTACTTTTTCTATGCAGACACCCCTCGTAATGCCTATAACTCGGCGCTGGTTTACAACAGCTATATATACAAAAATTAAAGCATATATTTTAATTAAATTAATTTTATTTGAAAGATATACAGTGATAAAATACCTTGTTCTGATTCTGGTGATAGTGGCTCACTATTGTTGGCATGTGAAGCACACGGGGATTCGGTTAGTGGTGGGGATGGCTCACGTGTTCTTTTGCATTTAGGAGGCATATATGTTTGAAATTATAATAAATTATTATTCGAACAAGATACATGAAATATTTTTATAAGAATTATACATACACAAATATCTATTTGAAAATCATTCGGTACCAGTTTTGCTGGACCAATCGCTCTCATCCTCAGTAGACACTTCAGTTGATTCATGTTCTTCCGACATGTCACCTTCAATTACTTCGGGTTGAACATCTTCTTTGTGCAATGGGACCATGTCATAATGGCTTAGATCAACAAATAGATTGATGCCTGATTCATTTTCTTGATATGCTTTTTCATGGTCTGGACTATCAACTTCTTCATGTGGTTTGTCTGCCTCTGGAATATAATCATATACATTTCTTGGCGCAAACTTCTCGACTATTCGCCATGGATTTCCGAAATCCAAATTATCTAAATAAAAAACTTGATTTTCTTGGCATGCGAGAACGAATGGATCGTCCTCATACCATTTGCGAGATGTATTGACACTTATAAAATATTCATCCTTAAGCACTCCCAACCTAAGATTTGAGACATCCCACCAATTACATTTAAATAACCAGACCATATATCCCCCACATACTTTAATGCAATGATATCTTCCACAATTCCGTAAAAATCGATATTATCATCCCCATGGCTTCATTCGACAACAACCCTACAATTTTGAGTTTTCTTATATCGTTCTCTGTCTGCTGTGTGAAATCTATATCCACGCACCAAACATCCTGAATATTGGATAGCCCGCTTAGACGGACCACATGCCAAAGCATATACTTCTGATGAGATTTCAATTGAATGTTCATTATATTTCGATGCAACGTACATAAATAAATTTTATTCTACTTATATCAATATCATATATAAATATGGTGACACCTACAAATTGTATAAAGTTTAAAATACTTGTGCATAATTTTTTTATGAATAATACCGTATGTTCAAACCATGAGACAAATTCTTCTTTGTACGTCTTTTCTACGTCAGTCACACCATTCATGCGAAGTAGTTGTATATGTTCGCTGCGTATGTTAATGTGAGTTTTTAATTTGTATCAATATATACTATATTATTAGAAATGCACTTAATACTACTAGTAAATTAGATGATCATCACTAATCTCAAATACCGTTCAATCTCTTCACAATTATTTAAGACATACCATCAAGCTCTTTCAAACTCTCGCCCCACATAGGTCATAGCCCCCTTTTACACCTATAGGACGTATTTTCTGGGAAAACACGGTAAATGCTAACGAAACTCCCATTTGTCCACCTTCATAATTTTGATCCGGTCTCGTAAATCTAGTATCAACCCCACGGAAATACATTGAACAAAATGTATGCCACTCATTATGAATATATGACTTTGCGATCGATCCTTCTGGATGAGCCTTATTCCCCATAGATCGCTTAAGTTTTCCCAAAAACCGTTTCATAGGATACATCCATATATACTGAACGGGGCCAGCAACTAAAGCCTCACGAGGGAGATGCACAGCCAAATGAATCATTACATCAAAGAATGAAGGCGGATACAAACTCTCCAATTTACACAATATCAATGCAATGTCAGCTTCCATTTTTAATAAGGCATCAACTTTCAATGTTCTACTACAAAAATTTCTGAAAAATCGCCCTAATTCTGTGACAACTGTACGAACATCTGGAGTAAGCTTTCCACGCACACCAACTGGCAACAATCACTGTAAAAATATATGGCAGTCGTGACTTTTTAGACCAATTATCTTTCAATCATGAGGTCGGACACATCTTGACATGTTCGAAGCATAACCATCGAGTAATTTGATTGTCATGAACCAATCACAAAATTTCTTTATCTCATCACTTGAAAGTGTATACCATCCAAGAGGCATATAAGCTGATGACCCAGTATCTTGCAAATGCAACTCCGATCTTATTCCCAACTCTTTCAAATCTTTACGAGAGTTAATTGTATCTTTTGTTTTCCCTTGTATTGAATCAGGGTAACTAAAATATTCTCACATATATTTTTTTCAATGTGCATTACGTCTAGATTGTGACGCAGTGTTAAGGTAGACCAGTATGGCAACTCAAAAAAAATATTTTTTTTGGTCCAATTCAATTCCACTGCTTGTCTTTTCCTCTTTCGGCATCTTGCATTCTTTCCAAATCTGTTGTCTGGAACATCTGCCAATTTAGTGAGAATATCACTGCCAGAATACTCTGGCGGTGATGACCTACGCTCAACCGTTCCATCAAACATTACTCTATTGTATTTCCATCTATCATCATGAGGTAGATATCGACAGTGTCCCATGAAACATAATTTCCAGCCATTCGTTAACCACTGAGACTGTGTATCTTTGTTACAAACAGGACAAGCCATTTTTCCCTTTGTGCTCCACCAAGACAAGTTCCCGTATGCCAGAAAATCATTTATTGTCCAAAGTACTGCAGCATGCATCTTGAATTCATGCAAATCGGCCACATCATATGTATTGACACCCTGTTCCCACAACTCTTTCAACTCTGCCATCATTAGCTACAAATATACGTCTATTTCATTTCCTGGTGACCTTGGCCCTGGGATCAATAGATTCATCATAAAATAAGGATCCTTCATACACTTACATGGTGACAAATTATAAGGCATTACTATGACAGGCCAGGTACTATGAGAAGTGCTCATGTTGCCAAATGGATTAAAGTCATCAGTTGCTAAACCAAGAAATACATTGCGAGGTTCTTCGGCAAAACATGGATACTCGTCATCAAATTTCTTCCATTGTAAGGAATTTGTAGGATGAGTGAGGAATTGATCATTTTGAACTCTTTCTGTGTGATACCAAGTCATATCTTTCACAGTCATCCAGGAAGTAAATAATCTTTGAAGTCGAGGAATAAGCGAAAAATGTCTTAGCACTTTATGGGATACATTACGCTTATCTGATGTCCATCTTGACTCATGACACACTGGACATGATTCACATTCTGCATATTGCTTCCAGAAGAGAACACAATCATTCTTACATGCATGGATGATATTATAATCAAATTCTAACCCTCGCTTCAATTTCTTCGCTTCATAAAGATTTCGAGGTACTACGTTATCCTCTGGCAGAGCTTCTTTAAATAATTCAAGCAGCATATCGATAGCCTTTGCAGAAATACGACAAATAGACTTAATATGGAGCAACCTAACAGTGAATGACAACTTGCTATGACGGGTACACGCTTCGTACAATTCTCGTTTTGCATCCTCCCACAGTGATCCAAAGTCTTCATTTCCCTCAAATGATTGTGTAGATGCTCCTTCTCCAACCCTGGCACCAAATATGTCTGCGCCAAGATCCCCTAACATTTCAGTCATATCTTCTCCATTATCATAACTATCATCAGAAACATCAACATTTATGTCATCCGTGTCGATCTCGTTACATTCATCCATCTGGTTGAGATGACTGCCAAATCTAACTCCTTGGGGAAATGGTTCTCCATGTAAAACCCAATGTGAATATTTAGAATCAATTCCATTTACGAATAAATGATCCCCCACAGCCATCATATTATATGAACTAAGGTTTTTGCACTTCTTGCATGGGCATCTTATAAATCCTCGACTATCAACACTCCCACAAGCAAATTCTAAGAAAGACTTCACCCCTTGTGCATATTGCTTATAGTCTCAACCAAGTCTATCTCCCAACAACATCCAACTCTTATCCATCTAGAAAAAAAAAAACCCAAATCATGGGATAAACACTATCAATAAACTATTACAATACACGTGTTTAATTACCCTGTACTTTTAAGGTAGTTGGTCCTATCCCATTCGAGAGACTATCATCTATATCGCATATATACTCAGTTCAAAACTCGTATGTTAGTAAAAATTTCGACAACATTTCCCTACAATTCTCCAAGTATGCTAGTCACGATAAGTCGTCGACCATATTCATGGGCCGAGAAACTTATGAACTACATATTCGAAGAATGTAGGAAAATGCTAAACCAAAATTTAAATTGACTAACACAGGAGTTTTAACTAAATATATATGCCATATAGATGATAGAATCTCAAACTGTCCACTTAGAACAATTCAAGAGTTATACCCAAACATTCTTTAAGAGAATATTTTGCCACAACTTTCGAATGGGTCTAAGGTTTAACTGCATGTAAAATAACTAAAAAATCCAAGCGCTCAGTAGTAAACATAACAAGCATACATCACATACCGATAGGAAGATTACATTACAAGTATACATGATGGGCTCTTAAAGATTTTGAAATATTTAATACTTGAGTACTTAAATATCTTCAAATATTTAATTATAATTTTTTAATTAAATATCTTATTATTATATTTTAAGTATTAAGCTATTTAATTAGAGTACTTAGATATAATTAATTATACATTATGTATTAATCATCTTAATACTTGAGTACTTAAATATCTTCAAATATTTAATTATAATTTTTTAATTAAATATCTTATTATTATATTTTAAGTATTAAGCTATTTAATTAGAGTACTTAGATATAATTAATTATACATTATGTATTAATCATCTTAATACTTGAGTACTTAAATATCTTCAAATATTTAATTATAATTTTTTAATTAAATATCTTATTATTATATTTTAAGTATTAAGCTATTTAATTAGAGTACTTAGATATAATTAATTATACATTATGTATTAATCATCTTAATACTTGAGTACTTAAATATCTTCAAATATTTAATTATAATTTTTTAATTAAATATCTTATTATTATATTTTAAGTATTAAGCTATTTAATTAGAGTACTTAGATATAATTAATTATACATTATGTATTAATCATCTTAATACTTGAGTACTTAAATATCTTCAAATATTTAATTATAATTTTTTAATTAAATATCTTATTATTATATTTTAAGTATTAAGCTATTTAATTAGAGTACTTAGATATAATTAATTATACATTATGTATTAATCATCTTAATACTTGAGTACTTAAATATCTTCAAATATTTAATTATAATTTTTTAATTAAATATCTTATTATTATATTTTAAGTATTAAGCTATTTAATTAGAGTACTTAGATATAATTAATTATACATTATGTATTAATCATCTTAATACTTGAGTACTTAAATATTTTCAAATATTTAATTATAATTTTTTAATTAAATATCTTATTATTATATTTTAAGTATTAAGCTAATTAATTAGAGTACTTAGATATAATTAAATAGTTGAGTACTTAATATTTAAATATTTTCAAATATTTAATTATAATTTTTTATTTAAATATCTTATTATTATATTTGGAGTATTAAGCTATTTAATTAGAGTACTTAGATATAATTAATTATACATTATGTATTAGTCATCTTAATACTTGAGTACTTAAATATTTTTAAATATTTAATTATAATTTTTTAATTAAATATCTTATTATTATATTTGGAGTATTAAGCTATTTAATTAGAGTAGTTAGATATAATTAATTATACATTATGTATTAATCATCTTAATACCTGAGTACTTAAATATCTTCAAATATTTAATTATAATTTTTTAATTAAATATCTTATTATTATATTTTAAGTATTAAGCTATTTAATTAGAGTACTTAGATATAATTAATTATACAATATGTATTAACCATCTTAATACTTGAAATTTTTTATTTAAATATCTTATTATTATATTTGGAGTATTAAGCTATTTAATTAGAGTACTTAGATATAATTAATTATACATTATATATTAATCATCTTAATACTTGAGTACTTAAATATTTTCAAATATTTAATTATAATTTTTTAATTAAATATCTTATTATTATATTTGGAGTATTAAGCTATTTAATTAGAACTACATTATAAATATTTAATTGATACTGTTCGAACAAACACTCTATAAGTTCGAACAAAACGCTAGTCGAGTTAGATTTTGTTCGAACGGCTAAAAATAAATTCTAACGGTATTCAGAGCGTTCGAATTAAACTAAGCCAGAAACCAGTCACGAAATAGAGCAAAAAACTGAATCAAAAAACACAATTTTCACATTCATGATACCATATTTCAATACAACACATTGAAAACTATATGATTATCCCTAAATATGATTATTAAACAACTTAGAAAACTAAGAAAACTTACCTCTTGTACTAGCAATCCAATAAAAATATCAATCCACAATACCTATATATACATAAAACACATTAAACTGTTGTTCTATCCCAACAAATAAATGCAACAAATATTAAGATACTTGTAAACGAAAATTGGAATGAAAAATAACAAAAAAAAAAACATATTACCTCTTCTCCTTCTCCTTTCTCTCTCAAGAATATCTTCTCTCTCAATGCTTTCAAGCTCTCTCTCTCCACAACACTCTCTCACAACCTCTACCACGCTCTCTCTCCTTTTCTTAAACTTCAATCTGAGTGAAAATGAAGTAAAAGGATCGGATTAATAATATGTGCATTTCCGTTCAAACTAATTTTTTAGAAGTTCGAACGCGAAAATCCAAAAACCGCAAAATTTTCCCACAATATTTTCCCGTTCGAATTAATATTTTGTCAGTTCAAACAAAAAAAAAAGGGAAAATTCTCCTGCATATACCGATAATTTGGCGCGAATTTTCCCTCCAAAAAAAAAAAAATTCGTTCGAACATGAATTATCTCTATTTGAACTGTTTTATATTCGTTCGAACAGATAATTAGATAAATATATAACTATACACATAATACACCCAATATTATTATGTGTATATGTAAAAATTATATACACTATATAATACTAAGTTTCTTATCAATCTATAATATTAAGTATTTAAAATAGTATAATATTTTATTTACAATCACTAATAGTGTTATACTTATAGTTAGTATCACTATAAGTATAATACTAAGTATCACTAATAGTATAATACTAAGTGATATTAAAGTATAGATAGCATCAAAATATGAAAACTAATAATACTGTAATACTTTATAATATAGTCTAAGTACTTGGTTTATTACTAATATACAAACTAAATATATTAGAAATATGTATTTTATACTTATATTTAATGCAATGTTTTACTATATACTTAGTATATTTACTTTATAATGCAATGCTTTACACAATAAATGGATTATACTCATCTAATGCATAATATATTTACTATTACATATATATATATACTAGTTACTTACAATATATATAAGTAACTAGTATAAAACTCTTTACTATCTATATATAGTTATCTAATATATATTATTATATATACTAGTGAGAAATTTTTTATTAGTACTAATACTAGTATTATATACTAGTATTACTAATATAAAACGAATTGTTTTACCTCTTGTACTTATGTATTTTTTTTTATGAAGTATTATATAATTCATTCGAACTTATACCCTTTTAGTTCGAACTGATTACAATTTCGTTCGAACGAAATTACGTTATATAAGCCGCGATACAGTTTCTTCTCCATTCATTTCGTACATCCTCTCATTCGAACTTACGATCGATTCCTCCGCCATTAGCAGCCACAACGCGGCCACCAACTCCGACCAAGTCCACAAATCTCCTAGAACAAGAGGTATGGGTTAAATGGATTTTATTTTTATTGATTTTTTCGTTAGTTTTGGGGGGGGTCGGATTTTGAATCAATCCGGCCCCATTTTGTTGTTTTGGGGCCAAATGACACAACGTTAATCGGTAGAAATGATGGGGATTTACTCCTAAATCATTTCTACCGATTAAAATCTTGGATTCGGGTTGAAAAATGATTGTGTCGATTCGGGACTGAGTCGACTCGGCCATGTTTGGCTTAGTTCCGTTTGAATGAATATAAATTCCATTCGAATTAAATTTAGGTTCATTTGAATGGAATATAAGTTTATTCGAATGGAATTTAGGCTCATTCGAATGGAGTTATTTGAGGTCATTCGAATTAATTTTATGTTCATTCGAATGAAGATAATTTAATTCGAATGGAATTAAAGGCCATTCGAATTGAATTTTAATCATTCGAACTAAATATCACCTCTTGGCAGCCCTTATTCAAACGTATTAGGATCCATTCGAATAAGCAGTTGCCAAACATGACAGCACAACATCATCATTCCTCTAATTCACTTTAATTAGATTACATATATATTTTATACATCAACAGTATACTAATGGCAAGCAGCAGCGGAAGAAAACGTTCCTGACCCCAGACAGTCAAAAGTAGCTCCGCAGCTCCTTCTCAGCCGGCCGTGAGGCCTATACTAGTTGAGTGGGAGATCATTCTGGATGACTTCCGTGACCTTACTTGGGAGAGGCGGAGCATACATGACATCATCACCAATCGTGGATGAACCCCGATCTGTCGACAGAGGGGCACAACATATCCTGAGATGGTCGGTGAGTTTTACCGTGCCATGGGTGAGCAGTCTGGTGATGCTCTATGCTATAACTTAGTAGTCCGGGGAGTGAGTATTATATTCTCTTCTTGCATTATTGCTGAGTTTCTTGATTTGTGGCGAGAGCCCGGTGCATATCCTACAGCAGCAGCAGCAGCGAGAGCAGCGACTGCACCATCTGGAAAGGACACAACAGTCGCATCCTCATCGCCCGCGCCGGATGTACAGACCGTAAAGCTAGATGCTGGCTCGGATGATAGTGAGAGCGGCGATGAGGTACCTGATGATGGTCTCACAGACGATCAGGTTCGTGACCTAGTGCAAGACCCTTCGGCTCCTCCATATGATGGCAGTAAAGTGATCCGACAAGCCGACTGTATAGCATTTTTCAGAATGCTTAATTTGATTGTCAGGTATAACATTGATTCGAAGAAACACAAGACTGATTTCGGGATCGAGCGAGCCAGATTTTTGTTACGGTTAGCACAAGGGGAGCCGATTGATCTGGCATTATATTTCTTCCCCCGCATTCGCACAGAGTCACGCTATTCGGGTGGAGGTAGTCTACCATTTGCATTGTTGATATCTAACCTCCTACTCCATTCAGGGGTTACAGTGACTCTGACTGAGCGGAGGTCACCACAGATGGGGCCCGTTAACAAGATCACATTCAGTAAGAGCAAGGGTCACTTGCCGAAGACTCGTGCAGTACTACAGGATCAGCCTCCGCCTACTGATCCAGCTTCTACTGCTGCTGCCCCAATTGAGAGACACCCGGCTGGGGCTACTCCGGATGAGGTACGAGCTATATTGGCGGAGCACCGAGAAATTATATTGAGGGGCTTCATTCAGCCCATGATGGAGAAGTTTAAGTACGTAGAAGGACGCTTGCAAACCTTACAGGAGGATTTTGATTTATTTAATAAATAAATATTGTTAGTTATTATTTTACTTTTTTTATATTGTATAGAACGTCTAACTCATTTTGGGATGTAATTAATGTAGTATAGTTTTTATTTTTAGTGTTTGCTAGCCTCTTTATTATTAATTATATTTTCTTCTCATTATACTTAATGTTCAAGATAATTGAAAAAATGACACTATCTTTAAATTAATATTTAGTTAACTAAAATATTTTTAAATTAATTACATAAAATTAATTTATGAATTTGTAAATATTTTAATTCATTGTAAATCATAATATATAATATATAGAACTTTTTATTTACTTTGGAAATGATAAAAGAGTAATAGAAAAAATATGTATTCTTACAATTTTAACAATATATCTTTTCAATTAAATAATACCGTTCGAACACGTTAATACTCATTTGAGCAAATAATATTGCATTCGAATTAATTAATTATCTGTTCGAATTAAATTTTATTGGTTCGAACGGTATAGATTTTTGGAGACGACCTAATTCGTCTCAGAATCTCCAGTTCGAACTACTATGTTTTAGTTCGAACGGATTTATAAAGTTATCCATGTTTTGAGACGAAATTAAAAATTCGTCTCAGAAAAGTAATTTTAGGGACGAAATTAATTTCATCCCTAAAAATTAAATTTCTTGTAGTGAACAAAGATAAAGAGTATTTGAAGGAAGTGCCAGAGGTCATTTCCCTATATCTTGGGAGAGGAAAGGAAACCCTATACCATGAACACAGGGGTGAAGGGAATTAAAGGATCATTCCCTCAAGAAAAGTACCCCATATCTTAAGATGACTCCACCACTTTTGGACAATCTGGTCTAGGCCACTCAAAGGCGACCTAGGAGTGGGAGGGCCCTCCTCCATCACTTATGTGCACAGTACCCTTGTACATTCAAACAGTGCCATGCACAATGCACAACAAGTGCATGTCACCGTGCACTTGGGATGGGATCCTCGTGGCAGCTCGCTGACCAGCCAACCGCCACCACATGGATTGTCGGCAATTTTTGTTGACACCACGATGGCCCCCACCAAAGGGGCAGTGTACAATGTATGGAATTGGTGCAAGTTAGCTTGCACCATAGCGTCCACGACTTTGTCACCATGAGCTCAGTGACCAGCATCGACGGCGACCATGTGATTTGTCGATAGCTTTTATACCTGCCAGGACGGTCTCCCACCACAAAGGTTATGCACATGGTAGCCAACAAGTGCACATCACCAAGCACCCGAGAAACCCTGGCTTGCCATCCGTGGGCCCAACGGAGGAGACTGGCGGCCACCAAGGGGGCCACCAGCGTTTCCTGCCGCAAATATGGGTCCCTTGCAATAAAGACCGTGCATGTTGCCCCATGCTCCCCAAAAGGAGCCTCACTTCCCGTGGCTTCCACAAGTTGGCAGGCATGCCAGCCACCATCAAGACCACCGACAATCTCTGTCGCTGATGAGGTACCTTTTTACCACAAAGTACATTGCCCGGCCACCCAATGAGGGAAACCTCTGTTGATGTGAACCCCAATCGACTCACTTTGAGACCCAACAACAATATTGTAAAAAATAAACCCAAGAAAGCCAATATCAAGTCTATTGGATGGAGGAATCTAGACCTGATGAGAAATTGTTTCAAGAACCTAGATTATATGAAAATCTAGACCCGTTGAAGAACCTGTCTCAAGAACCCAAATTACAAAGGAGGAACGCCACAAAGGTTGTGATTTACCTTTGATAAGTTCAAACGTTCAATCAAGAACAAGAGGAGATAAATTTAACTCACAATGAATAAAATTCATCAATTTCAATAATGTCTTTTCTTCTCAAATGAGGCTACAAGTAAATAAACAATTCCCAAAACCCTAAAGGAATAGTGCCGCGGTACTGTAGCGTGAACAGTGCCGCACTACAGTAACTTCTAAAACGCTAGTTTGTAAAATAATAACTTTCCAAATAAGTCCTTGGCCAAAATACAAGGCCTTTCCAAAAACCCTAATTCATTAGAAATAAGACATGTGGGCTGGACATCCCCAAAGCCCAATTATTCTATATTAATTCCTATGACTAATAAAATAAGCCATTTGAATGAAATAAATAAGTCCATGGTCTTCAATAACAATAGGCCCAAGTCGTGTCTTCCATAGCTTAGATCAAGTGGATCAAAACTGGTTCTCCTTCTTTCAAGCCCATCATGAGTGTTGGGCTCTTGCTAGCTTTATCCCAATTGGATTGCACCAATTCTTGCATTGCTCTCTTGATCTTCATGGCTCTTAATCTTGTAATTGATCCTTAAGACTTGGTCCGTCTTGGGGCCCATCATCTGTCACAGCCTCACATGCATCTAGGCCACCCTTCCTCAACCATAGAGTGGCGACCACACACTCCTCGGCCACACAGTGCCAGGCACCCATTCCTCGCCCAACCACATGCTCCTCAACCACACAATGGCGAGAAACCAAGTTGCTCGACCACACAATGGCGGGCACCTATTCCTTAACCAACCACATGCTCCTCGGCCACACTGTGGCGAGAAACCAAGTTCATTGGTCACTAGCTCCTCGGCCACACAATGGCGAGAAACCAAGCTACCCGGTCACAAGCTCCTCGGCTACACAGTGACGAGAAACCAAGTTGCTCAGCCACATAATGGCAACAAAACCAGGCTTCTTGACCACACAGTGGCAAGCACCCATTTGCATCTTTCTCACAGCTGTCTCACCCTTCCAACACGACCTTACCATCTCAGACTCACCTCTTAGACCCGAGAGCAGGGTTCCTTAGTCACGACCATCTCACCGTGCACACAGGCGGACTCACTTTCCAAACCAGTGGTCATCAATCCATCTCGGCCATGCTCGAATGCGACCACTCCATCTCAGCCACCGTGCTTTACATGTCCATAGTGGATTTCGCTTCATGATGAAGTAAAAGAGGGGGGGGGGACAACAACCAATAGTGGTCAAGCAAAAATCACTTACAGCAAAAGCATCCCGAATAAGCTACTTGGCATCACTAGCACCCAAATCTTCATCATCGCCGAAACATGGCTACTCACAGGCCTCACCATCATGCGTCCAACCATCGCCATGCCCTAGCAAAGTGATTCAGGTTTGCAAACTCCACATTTGTGATTTGGGTTATTTACACTAACTAGGTTGCCTTTTTTAGCACGGACAAGCATCTTCTTCAAAAAAACCAAGTCCCTTCACTCGCCACAATGCAAAAGTCAGACACAAGTCCCTTGAATTCCCGACCCTCATGTCAACAAAGTCGAGTCCTTTGATTCGCTACGAAGTTTATGCCGAACACAAGTCCTAGGACGTGCCTAGATAGCCAGTTGGACACAAGTCCCTTGACTCGCCACGAAGTCAAGCTGAGCAAAAGTCCTAGAACTTGCCTAGACAACCTGTAGAATACAAGTCCCTTGAATTGCTAACATTTGTGCAACAAGCCGGAGTCCCTCAACTCATCATGAAGTCAAACCGGGCACAAGTCCCAGGACCTACCCAAACGACCAGTTGGACACAAGTCCCTTAACTTGCTAACATTTGTGCAACCAAGTCAAGTCCCTTGACTCGCCATGAAGTCAAGCCAAGCACTAGTCCTTGGACTTGCCTAGATGGTCAGTCAAACACAAGTCCCTTGTCTTGCTAACTTTCTTACAACCAAGCCGAGTCCCTCGACTCACCATTGAGTCAGGTTGGGCAATAGTCCCTGGACTTACCCAAACAGTCACTCGGGTATAAGTCCCTTCACTTCCCGACCTTCATTCTACAAGCTAAGTCTCTTAATTTGCCACAAAGTTTAGGCTAGACACCAGTCCCCAAACTTGCCCATACGGCCAGTCGGACACAAGTCGCTTGGCTTGCTGAGTTTCGTGCCACTAAGCCGAGTCACTTGACTCACCCCTAAACAGCAACAGCAGCACAACATCTTCCCCAACAAACAATGAGTGTTACACTCGTGCCACAACAACCGCCTCAGACCTACACCACACTCCAGCAAGACAATTCTGGTTTGTAAATTTCGTACTTGTGATTGAAGATTATTTAAACTAACCAGTTTGACTTTTACAACATCATCAAACATCTCCTACTTACCTTCCCGTCGAGGGTCAACAAGTGGGTTGAGCCTTATAGTGGCTCGACCTTCCTTACGATGAAGTGAAAATCTAGTATTTTGGCTGAGCGACATTACTCCTCAAACATCATCTCCTTCAGGAAACGTTGAGTGTTACACTCGTGCCACAACAGCCTCTCTCGAGTTATCTTCGGCAACGAGTTAACAAATCGAAAAGGCTAGGGACCACCCAGCTCCCCTGGTGCCCAACAAGTAAGCAGGTCGTTAGACTGCCAGATCTTCACACTCCAAGATGAGCTCTACACTTGCACCTGACGTGGTCAAGCCAGCCTCCCTCTTATCTCGCCAAGACGAGCTTCGCGCTCTCACTTTACACAATCTAGCCTATCTCTCAAACATCTCCCGCCAAAGCCAAGCTCCATGTTTGCATTTCACATGGTCGAGCCCATCTCTTACCTATCATCCTGCTTGGAAATCCTTATTGCTAAATGCAAGCGAAACGGAAAATTGGGGACCCACTCCCAAAATTTGTTTTTCTATGGGTTGCTACGAATTTTTGCATTTCTATTGAATATTTTATCTTAAAGATTCTCAAGGTCTTCTTTTAAACAAATTGCCCTTAAGATTCCTAGGCAACTAAACGGGATAGAATATCTTAAGCCCAAATAAATCAAGCCAGGCCCAAAAAAGCTAATCCCAACTTGCATAAATGCAAAGAAACTAGTCACCTTTTTCTCTCCAGTGCCTTTTTTTCAAATATCGTCGACATCAAGAACCCTTCATTGTCCCCGCCCAGAGGGGGGTTGGAGCTTCAGCTCCACCCTCCCTCCCCTTGTCCGGTGTCGGCCGGCATAGTATATAGTTTTGTTCCAGTTATTTTCATGTTTTTCCATCCGTAGGACAAAGAAGTGCCAATCTATTGCCTATCGGACTCCTTCGACCACCACGCGCCACGTTAGCAACATCTATAGTTGGCGATTTTTCGGACGGTGGAAGAAATCTTCCCAAAAGAGTGGCGTGTGAATCTCATGCATGGCTTATACCGCGCGTGAACTACATGCGCCTCTGCCGGTGTCACGCTTGGCTTCAATGAGATAAGTAGCCTCAGTCCACCCAGGCCCGACCACCGGCTCCTTTCCTAGTGTGGCACGTGATCCACACGTGCCACCACAGACAGTGATGGTTCTTTTCCGATGTATCGGTGCGCCTTCCAATCGTTATATTCCTATGTTCCCGCTTTTCCTAACCGATGATCAAGATAAAGTGGGTGTAGAAGTTTCCTACATCCAATCCAAACAAGCAAGCTGCAGCACACACCGTCTCACTGCGACTATAAGTCACAATTTAATAGTCTGTTTATCAAACTATTCAAAACCGCTTCAAGCGGCTTTCTCCTTAGTGGGAAATGGGTGGGAGCCAATTTTGGCTCCAGATACCCCTTTTTATTTTCACTAGTGTTGCATTTTGTTTATTTTGGGATGTTTGTTGGGGACACACACCCCACTGAATCTTGTATCACGTAACCTTTAGTTTTTTTTTATCAATGAAACTATTTGCTTAGAATAAAAAATAAAAAAATAAAGAAAAAATAAAGCCAAGCCCATCAAAGGGGCCCCCACTAGAAGACAAATAAGAAGAGAGAGGAAGAAGAGACAAAGATAGGACACAAGGGAAAAGAGTTTGTTAAATGGAAAATAAGGAAAGGACAGAAAAGAAAAGAAAATCGAGAAAGGAAGGAAAGCAAGTCAAGCATGCCAACGAATAGTGGAATAAAGCTGACATCTCTCACCACTCCCAAGCGAGGAATAAAAAAGGGATTAGACTGGACGAGAAAGAGGGGGGGACTTCAGCTTCTTCTTCAACAACTTCTTTAATCTCACGAAGAGGGCTCCAACGGGAATTTCCACCAAATAGATCTCTAGCTTCCATTGTATAGTGAGAAATGACAGGCTATGAGAGACTGTAAGATACTCATGTTATAGTGGATTTTCTCTCCCTAAACTCCCGTAGACGTAGGCATTATGCTGAACAATGTAAATCTGTCTCCTTCCCCATTTATTTTCCCTGCATTTACTTTTCTTATTCACTCCCTTGGATGTATGTGCGGATGCCGTATAGCCACATTGAACCACTACCGAAGGCTTCAAACCACACCGATTGAGACCCAAGTAGTCACAATCAGTTGGAAATGACTCTTTCTCCCCTTTCAGTTTGTTGTGCAAATTTTTCGGTATTAACATTGAGCTTACTCACTAATTTTTCAATTAATTAATATCAGCCATGCAAAAACCCGAATTGAGACTTCCATTGATGTTGCGTTTAAATTCCTTTAAAGTATAAATTATAAATCCAATTAACGTACATCTGCCAAAATCCAATTAAAAACGATAATTAGAGGATTAAAAATTATTATTGTGCTTTTAAAATCAATTAGATTGATAAGAGAATTATCAGAAAATATTTCATATTTAACAAAACTCCCCAAAACGTTTGTATGTTTGGGTGCCCATGTCGAATAATATCTCATATATAATTGGCGCAACAAAATTAAAGTACTCCGGCCCCTCTCGGCTCTGATATCACCTCGGGTTTATTAATACATGACGTCGCTCGATCTGTGAAATCGTAGTCAACCACCATAGTTGGCATGCATGCACCACTTCCTTAATTTTAAAATGTAAATTCATGTATATCATACAAAAATTTCATAAGATTTGCGAGTTTTGCTGCATTATATTGATTGGTTGATCTTGGTTGACTGGATTAGAATAATATATGTGCAATAAAATTAATTTACTACCCATATATATAGAAACTACCCCCTTAACAAGTTTAAATTAATTTACAACTTGGATATATTGTAACATTAATTATTCAATCGAACAAGGTCCCATGCATCGTGCCATTAATGACCATGTTTGTTTGTATTTCTTTATCCTCGCTGAGGTAAGGAAGGATGCAAGACACGCATTTGTTTTTGTTGTATAGCTGGTTTCCAAAGTATTTTACTGCAAGTCATGTACAGGCCACAACTGCCACGTGCCCACATTTAAAATTTATTGGGACTGTAGAACCTTATTGGCTAAGTAAGTACCGTACGTTGAGATATATGGCATGGCTCTATCAATAAAATGGGATCAAGAGACCCCGAAGAGCAGCATCTGAAAACTCAGTATTATTGACTTGGATTAATTCCCAAGATCTAAGTTCCATTATGGCCGAAGAAGTCTTGCTGTTTGGTTCGTGGGGAAGCCCTTTTAGTCGAAGAGTAGAGATGGCTCTAAAACTGAAAGGAATCCAATACAAATATTTTGAAGAAGAGTTAACCAACAAGAGTCCTACCCTTCTCAAATACAACCCCATTCACAAGAAAATTCCGGTCCTGGTACACAATGGAAAACCTATAGCTGAGTCCCAGGTTATTCTGGAATACATCGATGAGACCTGGAAAGGCTATCCCATATTTCCCAAAGATCCCTACGAGAGAGCCAACGCACGTTTTTGGGCCAAATTCATTGATGAAAAGGTAGTTCATATATATCTTTTTTCCTAGTTGGAATGTTAGTTTTGCTGTTATATATTCAGAATATTCTCTAATTTACCTTTGTACTTTTGCAGTGTATACCTGGAAAATTCAATGCTTGCTGGGGTGAAGAGAAACAGCGTGAGAATGCTGTAAAAGAAGTATGTGAACTTCTAAGGCATCTGGAAAACGAGATCGGAGAAAAGAAGTATTTTGGAGGAGAGGCGATTGGATTTGTAGACATTGTTGCTAACATCATAGGGTTTTGGTTGGGAATATTTGAAGAAGCTTCAGGTACAAAGTTGTTGACAAGAGAGGAATTTCCCAAACTTAGCAACTGGGCTGATGTGTTCGTGAGCAGCAATGGCATCAAAGAAAACCTTCCTCCCAGAGACAAACTAATCGCCTATTTACGAAGTCGCTTTGGGACAGGAAGTACCGATGCCCCCAAATAGAATAAGAAGAGCACTGCGTCCGTAACACGCACTCGCATTTAGTAAAAGAATATTTCTATTTCTCTATGCATTTCATGTAATGTAATCTATCCGTACGTGTCATAAATCACGTAATTTCTATTTTTTTTTTCCTCTAAGTCATAAATCAAGTACTTGTTAATGGTTTATTATTTTCATGTAATTTCTTTACCACGTCGCTATCTATTTATCTTTTGTGTGTGTGTGTTTGTATGTTTTTTTTTTTTTTGGAATAAAATGATAATATAAATATCAAATATGTTTATTAAATGTGTTAATTTTTTTTAAATAGTTAAAGAAGTAACTATTAGTAAATTTATGTATTTTTTTTATTTTTTAATGGTTAAGGATGTTTAAAAAATACTTAAAGAAAAAAAAAACTCATTTGTATTAGTATACACATTTGGTAGGCACCCTAACATTATCTTTTTTTAATAGTGAGACGTTTCTATTTATTAAGAAAAATGTTTAGCTCATTTCTTATAAACTAAAATTTTTAAATTGACATAATTTATTGTAATACATCAAATTGTAAAATTCTTATTACTATAGAAAAGAATACCTAACGTATCGCATATTATCACATTAATTTGTAAATAATATTTTAGTAAAAGAGAATACACGATCTAACTTATTGTATATTCTCTTTTATTAACTATTATGTAAATTCAATTAAAAATATGTACGTACTATAAGAAAAACGGACTTTTACGACCAATTAATAGCAACGAAAAGAGTATTAGCAACCAAAATTGGTTGCTAATACTCTTTTCGTTGCTAATTGGTCGCAAAAGCTCGTTTTTCTTGTAGTATGTAGATATATCATATTTATTGTTATTATTTGTATAAAGTTTTTAAAAAAATATCTAATGGTGAGTAAATATTATAAAATCTAATTACAGCCAATATGTCTATCTTACTTGATCTTGATCGTATTTAACTCAACTTTGTCCTATTCAATGAAATTATGTATGAGAAGTCATACTACGGTATGAGAAGTTGTATTAATTGTCCGCACATTAAATAATCGCCTAACCTGATTGGATTGGATAGAATAGGGTAAACTCTTTTTTCTTTCGGGAGGGTTTATCAAAAAGTTGACTGTAATGCCTAGTCTAAACAATTGACTTTAGAGCCCTTGATCGCCATGAAAAAGGTTGACACTGCTTGCAACCCTCGTGGTGGCAGTCGATTGCTTCTCCAGCTCCCAGTTGGACGGCGAGATGGCCCCCGTTGGACCATCAACCTTGCACAGCGAGAACCAAGCAGAGAAATATCTTCTAATTCGGCACAGTCTTCCGTTGGAGTGGGCATCGGCAAGCAAGCCGTTCGCAAGGGGCAATGGCCAACCTTGCCGCCACAAGCCTGCACCCATTAGGTATAACACAATTCGTGCCATGCATAGCAGGTTACATATTGTACGCATTGTGCACTTATGTGCACAATGTTCCAACCCATATCTTGGTGCTCCTTTGCGCATGGCACGCTATAACACAATTTGTATTTTGTGATAGAGGAAATTGTCATAAAAAAATACCAAAGCGTCACCAAATACATTTGGTGATAGTTTCAAACTGTCACCACGACCATCACCTAATGTGCATCAAAGAATACAATTAGTGACAGTTTATTGTGTAACTGTATTTTTAATGACGGTTTGGGGTGTTCCTTTTGGTATAACGTTCGAACGTGGAATTCCTTTTTGTGACGGTTGAAAATTGTCATAGAAAGTAACGTTCGAACGTATGACATAACATTCGAACATCAACCCTACCAATTAGCCTTCAAATGACAAAAGCTAACGCTCGTTGATTATAGTTTGAAAGCATCATTAAAACATTCAAACGTTTATACATCTGAACATTATGGATATTAAACGTTCAAATTTCAGTTCGAACGTTAACAGACCAATGTTCGAACGTAACTAGTATAAAGTTCGGACGTTAGTCTGAATGTTAACAAAAAAGCACTAGAAGGCAAGTGGTATGTGCGGAGTTAGTTTGAACGTTAATTGTTTAAGCATTTGAACATTTTGTTCATTTTTAGGGTAAATACGTTCAAATGTTGGGTCGTACATTTGAACGTTATTTTGTAATTTTGTGTAATTACGTTCGAATATGAACCAACATTCGAACGTCTCTTATATACATTTGAACGTACAGATCAAAAATAATAATTTTAGTAAATTAAAAAAATACAAATTGTATCATCACATTATACCTTCAAATTAACAACTAACAATGTTTTATATAGTTGTAAAATTAGATATTAAAAGTTCTACACAATGAGAAAATTGAATTGCTTTCCTTTCTTCTTCTTTCCTCGCCCACCGCGATTCTGCTGCAATGACATAATATGCTCTATCTGGACTATCATCTCCCTCTGTATTTTTTCTTGGACTTCACTGCGTATTCTTTCCTCTCGGTCTCTCTATTGCTCCTGCAAACGCGTCTCTAAATTAGACTGTCACTCCAAAAGAGACTCCAACTCTTGCTGTCTCGACATCATATACTCATTTGATAAAGAAAAAGTAAAATAATATATACAATTCACAACATATTCACAATATATACAATAAAAATTCACTACTCAACTCACAATATTATACTCATATCTAATCCTTCAAAATCCACAATCAAGTCACATTATGCACATCAAAATATTCATCATTACCCACAATAAAATCACAACAAAATATGTAGACATATTAATAAAGTTTAGAAATATACCTATCACTCACAATATCCTCTTACAAATCACAAACTTTGAACAAGCCACAACAACCAATCATTCAAAAAAAATTATAACACTAGCTAGTTAGAGACATATAAAAAAATACAAAATAAATATCATAAAATTGCAAAACATTCAAAGGAAAAAAGAGTTTTTCCTTACCAAAATCAATGGAGAGAGCAAAAATACTAACCCTCTCTCACTCTACTCTCTCTCTAACCCTCTCTTACTCTAACGCACACACACTCTCTAACCCACAACTCTCTCTCACCCTCACTCTCTCATTCATGCACAGGAGAAGCAAAAGAAATGATTATGCTTCCTCTCGTGCGTTTATTCATTAAAAACACTCTGATTTGATCTGACGTTTGAATGTTTAAAAAGTAACATTCGAACGTATATGCATATACGTTCGAACATTAAAAAACAATGTACTCTATTATTATAAATAATATGTAATATACTATACATATATGGTGTAGTATAATATACTATATAATATATATACTAGTATATATAATATAACATATATATAGTATAAAATACATAATATATAATATTAATATAATATGTTATAACTAATATTAAAAAAAAAAAGTATGGCGATGTGTCGCAGATGGAGATGATAGCCCTGAGTTGGATATTGTCGTTTAGAGGTATTGTTGTGAGTATATACATGGGAAGGTGGTGGTTAGTGGGGACGTTCTAGATAATTGTCTTAACAAGTTTGTTATTTTCTTTGGGAGGAATTGGGGCCTACGAATACCCCAAGGCGTAGCCGATTTTATCATCTTCATTGGTCNCAGTAGTAAGGTTAAGAGGCATTCGACAAATTAAGGACCGAACATATAATATATATATATATAAATATATATATATATATATATATATATATAAGAAAAATACAACTATGACGCCTAAGGTTTACGGCCTAAGTTGACCCAAAAAGAAAATTTTTTATTTTTACTTAGTGATTAAGGAAGTGATTTTAATTGTATTCGTGTATTTTTTTATTTTTTTTTAATATTTAAATATATTAAGGAAAAATGAAAATTGAAAAAAAAGTTAAAAAAAGAAAAAAACATTAATGTGCTAGCGCTCAAATGGAGCGGTGCTACTCATGCGGCAGAATAGCACCGCTCTATATATAATAGTATATATATATTATTTAATAGCAATGTTCGAACGTAAGCGACCATTGAGTTTCAAACATGCCATTGACGTTCGAATGTGAAATTTATATACATTCGAACATTTAGGATAGACGTCTGAAAGCTAATAGCGTTCCAAACATATGAAGGTTCAAACGTAACACCTTTCATATTCCAAATGGCAACAAACGTTCGAACATTTTCATACCACATTCGAACATTACTATCACATTCAAACGTGGTGTAAGACGTTCAAATGTTAACCCTTGAACTTCGAATGTGGTAGAATACATTTGAACGTTAACCCTTTAGTTCCGAACGATGCACTTATGTCTGAACGTTTAAGTGGGAAATGTTAGAATGTTTGGATGTTTTCATTTGCATGTGCATCTATTCTTATCACGTTCGAATGTTTAAACATAAATGCGTTCGAACGTTTGAGTGTTTGCCAATCTCGTTCGAACTCGTAGTCTTATACGTTTGGATTTTCCTTATAACGTTTCAACGTGTACATCTAAACGTTCGAACGTTATCAATAACAGTTTAAATTTTATTACAAAATATTTATAACAATGGTTCTAATGTTTTGTTTTTATTAATCTAGGATATGACTCATCTTTTGACAACAAGGAAAAGGGACCGAGAGGGAGCCAACTCGGACACTGAACAGCTCAAGGCCCGAACAAGATATTAAATCATTGCGCTTCAAATTTTAATTTTTTTAAATTTGTAATAATTGTTCACAAATGATGCATTATTTTATTTAAAAACTACATAAAATTTAAATTATAGTCATATTTACCAAATATTCTATCCAACGTTCAAACTTCACTCACTAACGTTCGAACATTGGCACCAAAAAATATTACGTTCGTACGTAAAAAATTTTAATATTCAAACATCCATGTAATGTTCGAATAAAAATGTGCCTAAATTCAAACATCAAACGAGTTCTCATCTGGATTTAGTGACGGTTTGTATAAACCATCACAAAAACTGATTTTTTGTGACAGTTTGGGACTGTCACCATTTCTAAAGCTTCACCAAAATCTTAATTTTGTTGTAGTGACATGTAGATTGGGTGCACGTGCTATGCGTACTGTGCAATTATGTGCAATGTACTTGGGGCGAAGGTCTTTTCTTCACTGAGGAATTTGTTGGGTCCACGTGTTTTATGCCCAGTAAGTGCACAATGTTCTCAACACTACGGACAAAGAACTCCGCGCGATTCCACCCTTTCTTTTTTTCTTTTTTTTATGTAACAATGTTATCCAAAGTGATAAAAGGTGAGGGGAATTGTAACACCTCGCCTAAAAAGCTCATTAGCCTTGACGTTAGTAGCTTTAATCCTAGTTAATTAGGAGTTGGGCTATTTGAGAATAAGAACAATTTTAGATACTTCAATTAGAAAAAGGGTCGTATACTTTGGCTTTAGTAGAATTATTAAAGATTTTAGTGCAATATTAATTTTGAGAAAAAGAAAAAAATTTTGAGCTTGGTTGGTTTAGTAATTTTATTTTGGAGATTTTAGTACTTTGTTAATTTTGACATAACATGTCAAGAAGCTAATAGAAGAATGACACATGGCATATTGGAGAGTTGCCACATTAATGGGCTAATTAATTTGGATTAAATATTTAATGGAATTAGAGAAGGCCCAACAAATGGTTTACTAAGGGCCCAAGCTTTTTGGGTATGAAGGCTTAGGCAGGACACTAAGAATTTAGGCCCTACTTGAAGAAAATAAGACTTTAGGGTCCTAATGCACTAAGAATATGATGGGCTAAGAATAAGATATTACAAAGTCTTAGGCCCAACTTGAGAGATATAAAGCTTTAAACCTTTCTTGGAGGACACTATAAATAGGCGGCAATGACATAAATTAAGGAAAGACCAAAAGATTAGAACCCAACCTAGGAGGCCTTTGAGGCCATAGATATGCCCCACAAATCTGGACATAAGGTCCATATGATAAACCACTCCAAAGCCCACAAAGGCTTGCACAAATGGTCCAACAAAAGCCCAACCCATGAAGCCTAAAGCCTTGTCTTTTATTTCATTTTTCCAATTGGAGCCCACATACACCATACTATGGGTTTCCCTTATACCCAAGATGAACCACGGGCCCCTAGGTTTTGCTCCCAACCATGGTTAAGCTTCTAACTTGAGTTAAGAAGCACTACTCATCTCACACATGAATAGTAACTCACACCATGCTTTTTGCATAGTTATCTTTAAATTATTTTTCTTCACATTTAAAAACTAGAATTTTTGGATTTTATAATTGTTTTGAGTCACTCTTAAACAACCCTTGAAGGTTAGAATCAACCAAATCAATATCAATTAGAACAAAACCTTGACAATACCAACACAAACCACCAATATGCTCCTTTGAAGCAAACCATGTGCTCTTTATCCAACCAACCCCTAACCCACGCTATTTCCACCATATTTTCAAATATAATTGCACCAATCATACCTCACCACATCACTCAAGGACCAGACCTAGCATTGGGCGAAATGGCTTCAAAAAACCAAACTAAAATCCAATCATTTCCTTAGGAAATCTAGTTGGAACCAAACCGAATTGCCCTTAGTCTCTTCAAGATATTTCTATACCTTCTTACCTCACTTCCCCACTCCACCTCCCTTGTATTTTTGTCCATTGGAAGTGCTTCAAAGCTTACCTAATTACCTCCCCAAGGCAGCCCAACCAATTGGCTCAAAGAGAGGCACTCGCTTGAAATCACTTGGTTGAACCATCACCCATTTCGCCCCTTTCTTTTTCTGCCCAAGCATGATCACTTGGCAGCCACTCATGCCTCTCTTCCTCACTTGAAAAAGACTTGAAATGATGGTCATAATTCCCCCAAATCAAACCAAGAGGATGGGACAAAAGATGATCAAGAATCTGGACAGCTTTGAAGAAAACCCAAAACCGTAGGCTATAGCTTGATTGTCTTGTGAGTTTTTGTTTCAAAAATCTAAATCATGCAGCCGCTTCACCTATGCACGTCTTCTAGCTCTCTTACATGATGAAATTATGACACTTTAAACCACTATTGAACTAAACCAAGTGATGTCACCCTTGGCATTTTGCACTAAGCACTCCACCTTTGACTTCCACCACTCACATTCATTTCCTTAAAGCCAAAACCAACATTCCCCTCCCCTCTTGAAGCCTATAAATACCTTCATTACTTCCGCATTTCTCCACACCTCTCATCCAAGTCATCTTTTGAGTCTTGAGAGCATTTTTTCCCCTTAGTGATCAATAGAGTGAAACCGAGTGAAATTCTTGAGAGTTTTTGAGTGAAGTTGTTTTGAGAATTTAAGGACCACGATTTTTGTAAGTAATCTTGCCCTATCTCTTGTTAAGTGTTAGAATTACATATTAGGCTTTAATTTATGGCATGGGAATAAGATTTTGATTGATTTTAATTAATGTTTAGCATGCTAATGTTAAACTGGGTCAGATTTGATGTTTTGATTAAATAAATTACTTTGGGTCAAATTTTTAGCCATGGAATGACTTGATATGATTTTATATGATTCGCTAATGTCTTGGAATGAATTTTGAAGGTTTAATTTTGAGGTTGAAGCATGTCATAATAGGATTTAATTCTATCTTATGTTGATCATCTAGCATGCATCGATTTTGATTAGTTTATGCTTCACTTATGGAGTTTTGATTATTTTAACTAAGCTTGAATAATGTGCATTTAGAAAAGCCTTGTAATTGGGATAAGAAATGTAAATGCATGATTTAACTAAGTTTTGAAACATCTTTGGGTAAGGAAAGCTAGAAATATCATGCATATGCTTAATGGATGGTTTAGTGAGAATTAAGATCTTGAAGCCATGTTTTAGTGTTGGGATGAACTTGTATGACCTGATGCCTAAGTTTTAATTCTTCCTAAGGTTATAATTAATATTGGCACTTGATGAATTTGAGCACACATACATCCATAGAGATTGAAAAGTTGAAATCGGCCTTAATGAAATGAATGCGACAAGTTGGGGATGATTAGCATAGTTGTACTTTGATTTTTGAGATTATATGGACATATATGGATTTAAAACATATAAAATATTTGTTTTGTAAAGTTCGATAAATTTTGGGGCCAAATTACAAATAGTAAAAATTTAGGGCTTTAGTGAAATTTTGCTAAGTATAGGAGCAATTTTGGAAATACTAGTTCTTGAACCCTTTTGATTATGAACTTTTTCCTTACTTGTGCAATTCCTAACTTAGAACAACTCTTATTACAGCTACACCAATTTTCTAAGTACCCGACAAGTTAGTAATTTAGCATCTAACTTACTCTTAGATGATTTATTTATGATTCTTGTATAAACGCCGCATTCATATTCTAAATGTAATTTTAGCATAAAATTTTATATGCTACGTTAATTATTTGATTACTTACATGAAATGTAAAATTTTTAGAATTTTTACCATATTGCATATAAATGTCATTTTCACATGAAATCTTGCTACATATGCACATGTTATGAATTACATTTTTCAAGCATCACATAAAAATCATTTTTGTCATTACCCCTAAGGCTAAGATGGGGATCTTTTCTAGTGGAACTCCTTTGTCTACTTTAGAGTGAGTAAAAATGGATTAGTAACCCCCAGGTCGTCGAAGAACAGTCAACGAATTTCGAATGTATTCTTTTTAAAGAAAACCAGAGTGAAGTCAAAATTTATGACATCTAAGACTGGTAGGTGGGTGTATATGTTATGATGAAGTTATGTTATGTTACCAATGCATTGAAAATGATGTCTGCAGACAACGACGTAGGATCAACATGACCTGTTAATTATTTGACTACTTACTTACATGAAATGTAAAATTTTCACAATTTTTACCATATTGCATATAAATGTCATTTTCACATGAAATCTTGCTACATATACACATGTTATGAACTACATTTTTCAAGCATCACATAAAAATCATTTTTGTCATTACCCCAAAGGCTAAGATGGGGATCTTTTCTAGTGGAACTCATTTGTCTACTTTGGAGTGAGTAAAAATGGTTTAGTAACCCCCAGGTCGTCGAAGAACAGTCAACGAATTTCGAATGTATTCTTTTTAAAGAAAACCAGAGTGAAGTCAAAATTTATGACATCTAAGACTGGTAGGTGGGTGTATATGTTATGATGAAGTTATGTTATGTTACCAATGCATTGAAAACGATGTCTGCAGACAACGACGTAGGATCAACATGACCTGTGTGCCATCACCGGTACGTGCTCACAGTAGGGGTGTAGAACTGGATCCAAATCCGGATATCTGGCCATAATCGGATCCAGATCTGGGTTTTAAAAATTGGGTAGATAGCTGCCCGAATAAGCCTGGAAAAAATCCGGGCGATAACCAGTTATAAACCCGGATATTTAGGTTTATTACTTTTTTATATTTTAAAAACAAATCTTTTTAAAACTTTGTAAAAAAAAATCTATTACTTTTTTTTTCTTAATTCAAATATCATGTTTAATACCTAGATTTTAAAAAAATATATTTTAAACAGTTTTTAAAAGGTTTCTATAAAAAAATCTTTTTAACAATTCAAAATACTTTTTTTATCGGCCTTTATGCTTTTTTTATACAAAATAAATAATAATACATCAACACACACAATGCATGCATACTACATAACTTGTTAAAATGAGATGAGATAATTTGTTAAATATAGTGAAATAATTTGTGAATAGTAATAAATGATTTGAGTTAATATGTTTTATGGATTTTTGAGAGATGAGAGATATAAAACTGAATAAAAATATTATAAAATCTAAATATTATTATAATATAATTTTTATATATTATTTTTATTTTGAAATTTAAAAAAATTGAATTATTTTTTATTTTTTTTAAGATAAGACCCGATTACATAACCAAATCCGTAATCAGGTCCTAACCAGATCCGATTTTATACTATCCGCATGGGTCCAATCTAGACAAATAACCGCCTGGATTTATCCGAATTTTTGAGTTCTGGGCCGAATTGAAAAAAAAAATCATGCCCGATTGCACACCCGTAGCTCATTGTGCATATGGGGAACCGTGTTGCTACCATAAGTATATTAATGCTGGCTTTAATAATGATAAAATATAATGTTTTTTAAAGCAATGAGGAATGAAATGTTCTCTTTCGAAATATCATGTTTTTGAAACGAGAAAGTGAAAAATGTCCTCTGAAAAAAAACGTGCGTTAAAGTTTTTATTAAAAATGTTGAGGAATCTAGGTGGGAGACAAATACGAAATTTTTTGCATAGCATGCATCTCATGTTTATCATTAATCATGCATATCTTATATCTGTGCAAGTTGATTATTTGACTTACTGTGATTTCAAGTAAATCTCATTCTTATAAACCCACTATCATTCGTCCCGGAATGATCGAAGTTGTGTCAGGACCAGTAGAGGATGAACAAGTTGAACCACTGGATACAGATAGTTGAAGAGGAGTCGGACCTTGAGCAAAGAATAGATATAACTTTGATACTCATCAGCATTGATTCTTCATACTTTAGAGCGAATGAAAGAGTTTATCTAACCAAGGAACTTGGATTAAGTATTTTTGTATCAAGGAAATAATATCCTTAAGTTTGAACTTATGGTTATTAATATTATTGGGATATTTAGTTCCTTCTAGCATCAATTATAAGTCATACTATTTTCCCATCGTGATTATTGCCTATTGTTGGTTGTATATTAGGATGTATTGCATATTAACTGTCATGAGCAGGGGTTTGTAACCATGCGTTGTATGTCCCGATGCTCCAAGTCTTCGTTACATCCTAAGCGGAGGTTAGGGACGTCACAAAAATCTTATCTGCTCACTCAAAGATGACTTCAGAAGCCAAGAAATCCTCTATCTTCCACTTTCGGTATTAAAAATAAATTGGATCTCACAGACAACGCTAATTGTTAAATTATTTTTTGTAACCACTTGGCTTGAAAGAGAGAAAGAGTCTTTCTCGGCCCACGGTGGTGACTCAAGCCATAGACGATGTCTTTAGAAGCCCACGAGTGCAGTCTAGAGCTATAACAGCTGTGTCCATACCCAAGCCCATCACATTAAATAGAAAATAAATATAGCAAATATAAATGGAGAATGAGACACGCAGATTTATGTGTTTCTGCATAGAGTCTACATCCAAAAGTCATTTGGAAGGAAAATCTACTATAAATGGAAATATTTTAAAATCTCTCTTGATCTCTTGTATCTAACTGTACAAATGGGGTCGATGGCCCTTAAGTCCTACAGAAAATAATAAAACTGAAAGCTCTCGTGTGGAGGTTCGTAGAAACTCTAGCATCTAGTTGCCCATAAGTCTCATTTTCTCTGCTAATCTAATCCCTTTTATTGGCCTCTATCAATAATAGGTGAAGAACTCAACATTATGTCACTTCGCTAACCTCTTTTACGTTTGCCCTCTCTCTCTTTCTTTTTCTCTTTTTTTTTTTCCATCACTTTTCCATTTTCCTTTGTCTTCCCCAATCTCTCGTCCCATCCTTGTCCCCATGTCCTCCTCTCTCACTTCCTTTCTTATGAGATTCCTCCTTTGAGCTAGGCCTATGGTGCCATATGGACCAGGGATATTTTATCCCTTCTGCACACAATTGCCAATGCAGAGAGCTTAAGAATCAAATAAAAAGGGCTAACAATTTTTTAATGATTCTAAAAAATAAGCAAGTGGAAGGTGCAAATTCTCTCTCAATATGGGCTGCAAGTAAATCTAACAACAACTCTTGACGATGCAAGCTCTCAATGTCCTGTTATTGCCATATGATTTGACTTGTTAAACCACACTAGCAAAGGGATATAAGGACAAGTCTTTAACACCCCTATCATTGTGTTAAGCTTTTCTAATGCTGAGCTTACAGGACATACCCATGCAAAGTGAATCTTAAGATGCATATCAATTAGAACAAGAAGTATGATAAATGTGAAGATAATCATAAATCTATTCAATAAACTTTACAAATGATTATCATTATATTTGAAAAAATGAAGGAAATGGAAAATGTAAAATTATTGAAAACATAAAATTATTATACAAATGTTTAGAACTCATTATATTGAAATCATAATAGGACATGCATTGCTCTACGCATTATAAAAACAATTAGACATGTACATAATAATAATAATAATAATAATAATAATAATAATAATAATAATAATAATGTTCTTATAAATGAACAAAAATAATAATAATAATATTTTGTAATTATTTTAGAAAACTACTGGATATAATTGTTATTGGAATAATAAATTGTAAAAATAGACTATTCATTTGAAATTTAAAAAAGTATAATATTTTTTTAAATAAAAATAATATTAATTTAAAATTTTTATTCAATATGATTCATTATTATGAGAAATAATATGAAGACAATTATTTTTTTTTAAACGATTTCCTATAATGATAAAATATTATTCTTTAAATTTCAAGGAAATATTATCATTTTGGAACTTAAATATAATATTATTATTCTTTTCAAATTTGGAATTGCAATATTGATATTAGAAAATAAAAGCATGTTCTTACCAAAATAAAATTTAAAGGATAAAAAGTGTTATTAGTTCTTTTAATAATAATTTAAAAAATGCATTACAAATATATTATTAATGTAACAGCCCGCTAAAACTATCAGTTTTGGATTATTTCCCGACAGCAATCACATCTCTCTTGTCTTTACCCTCATCTGGAATCACGCGTATAGATTATCTTTTTCCGTAAATCACGTAATTTGTTCTTCACCGACAGCTGTAAAATCATGAACAGTTTTATCCTAAGCGTTGTACCTCGATGGCGGTTTCCGGATCTTATCCATCGAATTTCAAAGTATTAGATAAGCTTGTTTTAAAGTAGCACAATTATAATAATTTAATGAGCTCTGAAAATATTATAATTGTGGATAATTATTTAGATTAAATATTTTAGTTGTTTTAAGATATTAAGATGTTTAATTTTACGTTGAAAATAGTTAGTTGGTTGGTTTGTGGATTGTGTAGTTATATTTGTGGAGTTCGTTGCGTAGTTGTGAAGCGAAGTGTGGTTGTGAAGTGTTGAGTTTGATTTTATAGTTTGTGGACTGTGTTGTGAAGTATGGGCGTGAGATGGATGCCGTAGATGTGATACGGCGGGTTGTGTGAAGAGAATACGCGTGTAGCGTATTCTGTGTAATGCAGCGACGCGCCGCGCGACGTGCGCTGTAGTGATGTGTGTCGTAGAAGGAAGGGAGTACGCATGTAGTGTACTCCGTGTTGTATGGCGATGCATCGTGTGATGTGCATCGTGTTGATGAGTGTTGTAGCGAAGGAAGTACGCGTAGCGCGTACTCCGTGTCGCGTAGCGATGCACCGTGAGACGTGTATCGCAGTGAGGGGGGGGGGGTGCAACTCATGTTTCTCAGTTATGAGATCGACCCGTTTTCCCTTTCTCCAACCTTTTTTGTTTTGGAAAACAACTTTCGGGGGCTTTGACAAAGTTAAAACTTATTGGACCTCATTTTTCAAATGAAGTTTTTTTTATAGATATGGATGCTTTAACTAGTGGAAGGTCGGAAGGGAATCCTCAAGCCACAATTCCGTCACCGAGTTCTAGACCCACTTCTAGAGCAGCTACTTCTTGTGCAAGTAGTCGATTTCCACTTCCAGTAGACATAGAAGATGAGGATGAATTTAATGAGGTGAGGAGATGGGTATTGGGGATCTACCAGCTCCATCTGCAGCGCCACCTCAACCACGAACTACTAAAAAACAGGTCTTGGACATGGGAGCATTTCACCAAGATTCCTGGTAATCGTGAGAACCCACAGGCGAGATGCCACCACTGTGGGCAACTCTGTGGATGTCATTCAAAGAAGCAAGGCACCTCTGTCTTAATAGCCCATCTTAATGGTTGCCAGCGGTATAAAAGAACGAAGGGAGAGTCCGCCACTGATCAGACCAAGCTCAGTTACGAAACTTCTACGGCCACTGATGGTACACAGATTAAGAAAATGGTCATCCCTCAGTACAGTGAAAAATTGGTGAGGGATATGCTTGCTGAGATGATAATTGAAGATGAGATGCCTTTTACCACAGTTGAGAAAAGAGGCTTCCGCAAGTTTGTCAAGACTATTGAGCCACGATTTCTAATGCCATCACGGTATACGGTGATGCGGGATTGTATGAGGAAGCATGCTTCAGAGAAGGCGGATTTGAAGAAGATGTTCACTACCACTAGCCAGAGAGTGTCATTTACGACTGACACATGGACTTCGATACAGAACGTTTCCTACATGTGTATCACAGCACACTACATCGATAGTGAGTGGAATTTGAGAAAACGGATTATTGGGTTAAAAAATTATTGATCATAAGGGAGCATCAATTGGGGCACTGATGGATGATTGTTTAAAGGATTGGGGAATTCAAAAGGTTCTATGTATTGCAGTTGACAATGCCAGTGCCAATGACACTGCAATTGAATGGTTCAAGAGGAATACGAGTGTGAAAGCTGATGTCATCCGCAACCATGAATTTATTCATGTTCGATGTTGTGCTCATATCCTCTAACCTGATTGTTCGTTGAAGGGGTTAAAAGAGGTTGACGATTCCATTACCAGAGTCCGCAACATTGTGCGGTATGTGAGGGCTTCCCCTCAAAGGCTGTCCAAGTTCAAGGCAATAGCAAGCCAGCTTGGGATTTCATATCATAAGACATTGTGCTTGGATGTTCCGACTCGATGGAACTCGACATACCTTATGTTGGATGTGGCACAAAAGTACCAAAGAGCATTCGAGCGGATGGAGGTCGAGGATGGGGGTCTGAAGTATGCTTTGCTGGAGCCTGCAGGAAAGGGGCTTGGTGCGCCAGACGCACATGATTGGACTAGTGTGGGACACTTTGTGAGATTTTTACAAGTTTTTTATGATATGACTATGCGGATATCTGGATCTGCATATACAACTGCAAACTTGTTCTTCAG
Organism: Carya cathayensis; assembly: GCA_011037825.1. NCBI lineage: Eukaryota > Viridiplantae > Streptophyta > Magnoliopsida > Fagales > Juglandaceae > Carya > Carya cathayensis. The sequence continues at coordinate 47,974 of QGSO01001051.1, forward strand.
CGAGCTCTCAGAACTTCACTACCACTTGCAAGAAGGTTGTACTGATCGATGCGGACTATTATCTGGTATGGCTATGAAGATGCAAGCCAAATATGATAAATATTGGGGTGATGTTGAGAAAATAAATAGATTACTTTTTGTGGCTGTGATCCTTGACCCCCGATATAAGTTGGCCTTGATAGAATTTTGGGCAAATTCCACAATGGGGGCAATGAAGGCTGCACGGTTTATTACAATCGCTTAAAAGGATCTTGATGACTTATATTCCCACTACAACAATAGTGGTCAGCCTTCATCTGCAGCGGGCACCTCACATCTCGTTCCGACACCTTGCTTCGATGACCGTAGCTCAGATGACTCATTACATCCACCACGTCGAGGTTACAATATTGTAAATCAGTATCATCAACTCGTTGCAACGAGGAATATTATGCAGTGTACTTCTGAGATTGAACGGTATTTTATGGAAGAGGTCGAGGCACCTAGCGATGTATTTCAGCTACTAACTTGGTGGAAGGTTAATTCCACCAAGTATCAGATCCTTTCTCGTATTGCTCGAGATGTGCTGGCCATTCCTATCACTACGGTTGCCTCTGAGTCGGCATTTAGCACTGGAGGTCGAGTATTGGATTCTTACCGGAGTTCATTGTCACCCTCAACTGTGGAAGCCCTCGTTTGCACACAGAACTGGTTAAGTGATACGCCCATTGGACTAGATACCATTGGCTTCGATGCTGATAGCTATAAGCTTGAATCAGGTAACTTTATTTTAGTATTTCAATTGATTTATTTAATTCTTTTTATGATTTCATTAATCTATTAACCTTATACTTTTTATGATTTCATAGATATAATTGTGAACCCTAGCATTCTTGCCGATGACTGATATACTTGGAGTATGGCTAAGTTGATAAACTCCCTTTAAATTTTATTGGTGAGAAATGATAATCAAATTTTATTTTTATCAATAATAAATTTTCTGAATCATTTTTTTATTTATTTTAATTTCAGGTATCACCAACGACAAACCACGATGTATTGGAAGATGTTTTGGAGATGCTCTGTATTGGAAGATGTTTTTATTTTTGTATTGGAAGATGTTCGAAATGAATTGTATTTCAAAATGTTTTGAACAATGTATAGGAGTTTTTGAAAAATGTAATATGTATTATATATGTATATATATATTTTAGTTTAGCCCTCGGAATTGGACCAATCGGGTCCAAATATATCGGAATCGGACCGGTCGGAGTTCGGAGCCCAACTCCGATCGGAAGTTTTCGGAATTCCGATCGGAAGTTCCGACCTCCGACCTCCGATCGGAGTCGGACTCCGACTCCGAATCGGAGCCGGAGTCGGAGCGACTTTTCGTTTCCGACTCCAGTCGGAGTCGGAGTTCGGAGCTGGCGATTCCGACTCCGTCGGAGTCGGAGCCCAGGCCTAGTTGTTGTGGCCCCATGAATACACGTAACATAAAATATGGCACCATCGGCGTTAGTGCCTGGCGCGCTCCGGTGACCAGTTACTTAGGCCCCATTCGCAACCTGTTGACTGTACTTCGTCAACCCAGGGAATTTCACACCTATTTAGACACTCCAGCGTGAACAAAGGAGTTCCACTAGGATATTACCCCATCCTAGCATTTAGGGTCGTGATTGACATGAATAACTTAACTTGAACATGATCTGAAACTTATATGAACTTTACATAAGGTGAACCACGCTTGAGTCCGTGGCACCGCATAACATAACTTGTGGTGAACATGCTTAGATCCGTGTCACCCTTAACATAACTTGTGATGAACACGCTTAGGTCCGTGCCATCCTTAACATAACTTGTGATGAACACGCTTAGGTCCGTGTCATCCTTAACATAACTTGTGGTGAACACGCTTAGGTCCGTGTCACTCTTAAATATCTTATCTTTCTTAATACATGAGATATTATTTAATATCATGAACTTTTCTAACATGGCGTATACTTGTAAATGGCACAATATGATTTAAACATAAACATTCCATGACATACATGTAACATATGACATACTTAACATGGCATACTTATAACATACAACATTGCATGACATAAAAGATTTTGTAACAGATAAATATTCATAAAAGAATAAATCATGCGTAACAGATAAACATGTAATGACATGACATATATGATAACATACATACATAAATTGTAGTTCCCTTACCCATCATACATACACAATAAACTGATAGTAAGTTAGAAGCTAACTTACCTCGATTGTCACGTTCTACGAGAATAAAGTGCGATATACGAGAAACTGTAAAAGGTCATTCTAAAAGTTAGAAATTTAATTACTAACAATTAGAAACATGGAAACAAGTTATCTTAGAGTAAAATTATCATTTTACCCTCTACATGTGGGAAAACGACCATTTTACCCATAACTTAAGGATTTCATATCCTAACTCCAAAAATTTCCAAAATTTACATTCCTCATGTAAATTTTGTTCTAAACTCAAATATCAACTCAGAAAAATTTAAAACAAAACATCACTATGGAAAACACACTATGGCCGAAACATCCATAGGCCATTTCTCTTGATTTTTGTTACAATTCCTTCCAACTTCAAAACTCATGCTTAAACCAAAATTTTACAACAAACATCTTCCAATCCTAAGTTTAAAACCATACTTAAAACATCCATTTAGAAAAAGCTAATAATCAACACCAAACTTTTTTGTAAAAAGATCAAAACACTTGAATCACAAGCTTTGTCCTTAAATCAAAACATCTCCAAGAATTCCAAAAAATCAAATCTTACTTCTAACATATTCATAACATCATCCTCAGATAAACCATGCTTTAAATCATCAAACTAAAGTCACCAAAATCACAAAAATAACACTTGGAGTTTTTGATTTTACACTTAGTCCAAAAACAGAAACTTTTTCTTAACTAGCTTTGATAAATCTCTTGATCAATGGCTTAAGAAGGTGAGATCTTTGAAATAAAGTATCACATGGTTTAAAAACGTGTCCTAAAGAATATCCAACCATCAAAATTAAAATCACATGGCTAAAACCCAATAAAACATGGATCTAACCTAAAAACATCAAATCTTAGGCCTAACCGAAATTCTCTTGCATAGAAAAATCATATCTTTGAAACTAATACTAAATATCTCCAAAATAACATCCTAACATGAAAATAAGAGACTTAGGATCATCATATAAAAATATCAAAGCCTTTAGAGTAAGATCAAACCTCGAAATATTCAAACTTTATCCAAATAAAAACTGTTTTGCCACTTCCAGTTTTCATGTTTCTAGATCTAATAAAATCTATCATCAAAATCTTTATTCATGCAACAAAACCTCAATGAAAACTCTTAAACACATTCTAAGAACACTCCATAAAATTTTCGGACCAAGATATGTCCATTAGCTTGGTCAAAAACTCCAAAACATAACACACTCTCCAGATTCACGCCCAGAATGACCTTTCCATGGTTAAAAATACTTTTGACCGACCAAATGACCATGGAATGATACGAAAAATACATCTACGGAAACTAGACTCAAAGAGGAACAACTTTTATGAAGGAGTCATCGTGTGAAAATACTTAAAAAGGGTCGAAAAACTCCACGCAAAAAGACCCAGAAATCTGCCCGAGAGAGCTCTTTTGGGTTTCTCTCTAAGAACGGGGTGAAGAAATGATTAAAGTGAAGTAAGTGTGTCTTGCACGACTCAAGACTTCTGTAGGGAGAATATTTGGACCTTAATGATCATTGAGTGGAGGTGTAGACATGTGACATAATGTAGAGGATAGTGGGGGGCAAAAGACAACCTACAAAGGCTATGAGACATGGGACTTGATGGGGTGGGTTCCTCCATATTATTGAGTGCAACTTGATGCAATGAATGGTCTGCCAAGTGGGGGAGGAAATTTCTCCAAGAAGCTATGCCAAGGTGGCCAAAATTCGTGGGCTTTAGTGGGCCTCAACCAAGTGGGCTTCAATTTGGGGTTTAAAGGGGGTTTGGTTAGGGTTTGAGATGCTATCAAGCCCAAATCCAATTTTTCTTGGCCCAATCAAATTTCTAAGGTTTAAAATGTTGGATAAAGATGTCATAATAGGAATTTGAGAAATTAATAGCATGTGAAAGTGATTTAATCAAGTGATTAAACACAATACTAGAAATTGGATCAAAAAGGGTTTGAATGCCAACTTTAGGGTTTGGGGAAACCGTTTAGGGTTTCGGTTTCAACCAAGTTTTTGGGGTTTCAAAAGGATTCCAACCATTTAGGGTTTTACTAGGGTTGAAACCCTCTTCATCTAACTCAATTTGGTTGATCAGATGAAAAAAAACTGTTTTGCTTAGGTGGCATGATCTCACACATTGATTTCCTTCACAAATCCATCTAATGGTTTCTCTTTGTGCCAAGTATCTAATACTATTCATTATGTGTGGTTAAGATCTTGCCAAGTGTCCAAATAAAACTTCTCTAACCTAATTTGGACATTTCACACTGTGATTTTGAAAACACTGCACTTAGTACGCTTATCGAGGTTACTATTCACTCCGAAAAAGTGCATAATAAACTTAGTACTGAAAAATCCTAAATATTCAACTGAGTCTAGTGGCGTAAACTATAACGTAATCTGACACTTCTAACTACCTCAAACAAATAAAATCGCATTTCTGGCACCATAGTGAGTGATAATACTAACTATGTTGACAGACTAGAACTTATGCGATTAGCCGATTCGTAAAAACTTATGGGGTTTTCACGAGGTTTCTAATGTCTATAGAAATTCCACCATTGAATTTCTAGCGGGCTGTTACACATTTCATATTAATTGTGACGCCCCCAAATTCCGCTTGGGATTGAACGGACATTTGAAGCGTCGAGACATGCAACACAAGGTTACCTGCCCCCGTTCATGACATATAAGATGCAATGTTCCTAACATGCATCTAGCATTATGCAATATTCGCAGCGGATAATTTTTTTCTTTAGCAATACTATGCACCAAACTAAAAATATCCCAAATACTTGAAACATATTTCATACATAAAAACATACTAAAAAGCCGTGATCACCACACTAGTCCAAAATGGTTGTGATCAAAAGAATACTTGAGATACAACTCCAAAAGTACAAGTATTAACCTAAGTTAAATACTATACCATCATCAACATCGCACCGTGGCCTAGTCGACCGTATTCAGTTGGTCAGATTCCAATTCTCCTTTGGGTCCTGTAACAAGATCTACCATTCGGGGGGAATGGTAGTTGGGACTACCACAGTGAGATTTGATTACAAATCTCAGTAAGTTAACATAAAACTCACACACAGGTTAAAAATGCATGCATGGCAGTAAAAGCATAAATGCATAATTATAGTCATACATAAACATAGTATAACTTGACATATAGCATGACTTAACCAGAACTTAAACATGAACTGAAACTTGACTTAACATGGCATAAACTTAAGCTTAAAACATAACATGAACAAACAACATAACATGGACTTGAAATATAACATGAACGTAAACATGCATAACATAAATAAGAACTTGAAAATAACATAAACTTGAACATAACATGACATGAACATAACATGTACGTGAGCATAACATAACATGGACTTGATCTAAAACTTGACTTATCATGTATTTGATCTGAAACTGGACTTAACATAAACTTGGAATATTATTCAATTGTCTTGATTAATAACGTGCGTTAATACGTACTCCACAGTTGTTGTGGCCCCACGTATTCTACATGTCACAATTGCTGTGTCTCATGTAGTGTATGCTCCACAGTTGTTGTGGCCCCATACTTCATGCTCCACAGTTGTTGTGGCCCCATGAATACACATAACATAAAATATAATACGTACTCCACAGTTGTTGTGGCCCCACGTATTCTACATGTCACAATTGCTGTGTCTCATGTAGTGTATGCTCCACAGTTGTTGTGGCCCCATACTTCATTAACATAAAATATAATACGTACTCCACAGTTGTTGTGGCCCCACGCATTATAAGTAACATAAATATAATACGTACTCCACAGTTGTTGTGGCCCCACGCATTATAAGTAACATAAATATAATACGTACTCCACAGTTGTTGTGGCCCCACGCATTATAAGATAACATAAATATAATACGTACTCCACAGTTGTTGTGGCCCCACGCATTATAAATAACATAAATATAATACGTACTCCACAGTTGTTGTGGCCCCACGCATTATCATAACATAACATAAGATATAATACGTACTCCACAGTTGTTGTGGCCCCACGCATTATAAGTAACATAAATATAATACGTACTCCACAGTTGTTGTGGCCCCACGCATTATAAGTAACATAAATATAATACGTACTCCACAGTTGTTGTGGCCCCACGCATTATAAGTAACATAAATATAATACGTACTCCACAGTTGTTGTGGCCCCACGCATTATAAGTAACATAAATATAATACGTACTCCACAGTTGTTGTGGCCCCACGCATTATAAGTAACATAAATATAATACGTACTCCACAGTTGTTGTGGCCCCACGCATTATAAGTAACATAAATATAATACGTACTCCACAGTTGTTGTGGCCCCACGCATTATAAGTAACATAAATATAATACGTACTCCACAGTTGTTGTGGCCCCACGCATTATAAGTAACATAAAATATAATACGTACTCCACAGTTGTTGTGGCCCCACGCATTATAATAACATAAAATATAATACGTACTCCACAGTTGTTGTGGCCCCACGTATTATACGTAACATAACATATCTTATCTTTCTTAATGCATGAGATATTAATTAATATCATATACTTTTCTAACATGGCGTATACTTGTAAATGGCACATATGATTTAATCATCATTCAGCATTTAACATGGCATACTTATAACATACATCATTGTATGACAGAAAAGATTATGTAACAGATAATTATTCATGAGAGATTAAATCATACGTAGCAGATAAACATGTAATGACATAGCATGACATGGCATATACGATAACATACATACATAAATTGTAGTTCTCTTACCCATCACACATACACAATAAACTGATAGTAAGTTAGAGGCTAACTTACCTCGATCGTCGCGTTCTATGAGAATAGAGGCGAAACACGAGGAACTGCACAACAGTGGAAGAGGAACACTCAAGTCCTTAAGATTTTCACTTCTGAACTCAATTGTCATATTAGAGCACTTGCAACACCACGGCAACTTGAGGTTTCACTATACTCGAAGAGATAATTTGACTTCAGAAAGCCTTTGCACTAAAACAAGTTCATTAAAATTATCAATAATAACCAAACAAACAATTCCTTTCTCAATCCATATACTCTTAGCATAGTCAACCACAAGATGACACCAGTCACCCCGGACTATAATCCATAACACCACTGTTCGGAACACTGTCATACAGTTTCCCAACACTACACCAAACGCTCTACACTTCTCTGTTACGCCATCCAACCCTTCGTGACACGCCATCCGGTGTTTCACGACTTAATACAGAGTACACTCACGTGAACTCTCTTCCATCCACACTACAAAACCCA